>CM019179.2:46130420-46195467 GCA_009739505.2 Apolygus lucorum
AGTGTGTAGATAGTCCCTTATGAAAATCGTCGCCCCCGGACTGATAGTAGGCAGCACATGCGCAAACGTGAATTCCTTGCCACAGCCATAACTTCTACATTTTCTATCCGATTCCAATGAGATTTTCAGAGATTATGCGGATTAGGTTGTAGATGGTGCCTTATGAAAATCAAGGCCTTAAAATTCACAGTAACCTCTGCACATGCGCAAACGTAAAATCCTTGTAACAGCCATAACACTTACATTTTTAATTCGAATTTGATGAAATTTTCTAGGATTGTTCAGATTGGCGAGTAGATGGTCCCCTATGAAAATCATCTCCCCCGGACTAATAGTAGTTGCTGCGCATGCGCAAACGTGAATTCCTGGTAACAGCCATAACTTCTACATTTTCCATCCGATTTCGACGAAATTTCTCAGGATTGTTCAGATTAGCGTGTAGATGGTCCCCTATGACGGTAGTGGAAGGTATTTAGTGATTGATGTTTTGTAATTAACTATGGACACGAGGAAGCTATGTGCCACACCCACTTGGCAGACGTTTTTCTTCTGGTTGTTAAAGTTTTACTCCCGCATCATTTTTCACATACGACAATACCAAAAACTCCGCGAAGATCTCAGCTTTCCAATGGTATAATTAAAATGTATTTACTCTCGCATTTTGCATTTTTTTTGCGCATACGTGCATTTTTTAAAAAATAAATCAACTTTTTGATGGGGAAATTCCAGGGTCTCCTATGCCGCCGCTCCTCCCGCCCTTCATCCAGCCCCGCAATCCCCCGTCAAAACGCTGATTTCGTTTTAAAAAATTCACGTTTTTCCGCATTCAAACAGAAATTTATATCTTAAATTGGCGTGTGCCTATTTTGCAGTTTGGACCAGAATGTGGCGTAATTTATATTTGATAAAACCGCAGCCGTCTCGAGCCCCTTTTAATTGATTCAGTATCCAAAATTACATGGAGAATAACACCCCACCCGACCATATTCTCAAAAACTCCGAAAATAATCAATTTTTCCACCCAAACTAATTCTGGCTGTAGTCGGATTGGGTTGCTGAGCTTCACAGCACATCTTGGGCCCAAATGCGACCCGTGGAGGTCCTTCCATGCGAAATTTCAGTTTTTTTACTTTATGTGGGTAAAAACGCTTCAAATTATTACACAATGGTTTATTATTTTCCTATATTGATCACTCGTCTGCAAAGCCACCAACCATCCAACATGAAGAAAAACATCGATCGCATTTCGGTCAGCTAAAATTTGAACGGAGATTAGGCTTCTTTTGCGATTCACACTCGTGTTTCTGATTTATCGTACGTAAAACCCTTAAATTCTCGTAGGGAGCGAACGGTTTGTCCTACAGAGCTCGGCGTGGTCCCAAAACATTCTAAAAATTCTATAGAATCTTAAATTGAAGGGAAAACAATACCTTTATATCAAAATTTTTGGAGTTGGGGCGTTTTCAAAATTTCAAAATTCATTTTGGAACCCTTAGAACTGACCTACATCAACCAAAATCTTCGGGGCACAACTAGACTCCAAATGGAGCCTACATACCAAATTTCATCAAAATCGGTAAAAGTGCTGCGTACGGCGTATAGCGGACGGACGGCCAAATTTTCATTCGATTTTTGGATTCTACGTAACTTGAAACGTAAATCATCAAATTTTGAGGGGGTGTTAAAAAAAAAATTTTTCTTGGTCGATTCCAAAGGTTCATTATTGAAAATAATAAACCAAAAGGACTCAGACGTCGGGCGGCATTCTGACAAAATGAGGAATTTCACCATGTCGGAATTTCCTATTTTTGACCCCAAAATCGGATTCAGCACCTCGAAAAACCCCCTACGGCAAACTTTCAGCCCGAACTTCCTAATTTACAAATAAACAAAACAGTGTAGAAAATAAGAATGTTTAAAAAAACCGGGAAAATGACGTCATGCTGGAATAGTTCATTTATGGCCGTTTGAAGCGCTGAGATCGAGAAATCCATAGTCCCCAGATGCAAAATTTCATGAAACAGTAAAGTTCGAAATCGAAAAACTGAAGAAAAAAGTATACAAAGCGAGATGGGGAAAATTAGGATTCCTCTGTTTTTGTTTGATAACTTTTCTCTTAGAACACACGATTTCGTCGTCCCAATGGGCAACACTGGGAGGAGACGGCGATCCGAACAGCCCAATCAACGAGCGCTCCCGCTGCACGTCTGTTTTCCCGGTTAGTTTTGAAATTAAAAATTTTGATTGTCTCCCAAAAATAACAGGAGACTTATTTTCCGAAATCAGCCCGATTTTCATCTATCCCACACCATTAACTATTCAGGAAAAATGCAAACAGAAATCGGTGAAATTCCTCATTGCATTTTCGGAATCTACACATCTTGAAACGATACTAGCTTGCAAAATAACTACTTCAATTGAACGGAAACTCCATCCTAACGATTCGCATCACCAGTCAGTGATCATTCTCCTATTGAATTTCCGACGCTAGTTCCGACATGAATAAACAGGTAGGACGGCGGACTCCATAGCAGGGAACTATAAATTCTAACGTTTAAGTTTCGCTCTACGATCGTCGCCGGCTAAATCATTTTACAAATCCTCCCGGAACCGCGATTTCGAGCGTTTCACCTAAATCCTTAGGGACTAGAACTGGCCTCGTATATACGCGGTCCTGTTTGAACACGCGAGCCGACTATTATACATGGCGCAATAAAGGGAGGGGAGATGGCATCGGGATGGCACCCTACGTCACACAGACTGTGGAGTGGAGGGGAGAGAGCTTATTCCCATGAGATGCGTCACTCGTGCAGGCCTCATCGATTTCGGGGATTCGGGAACCAGGTGTCATCCTGGCCGGATTCAGCGTGCAGCGAATGATTGCGAAAGGAGTTTCGTTTGTGAATGAGAAATCGAGTATTAATGTCCATTCTGAGTGGGAACGTGGATGTCATAAATCTATACTGATATAAAAATATTTGTGTGTGTTGTCATTGTCTAGAACTTGTATGAATAATAATTATTCTAACCTAGTTCTAGACAATAACAAGGAGCATTTTTTCAAAAGGGAAAAAATCCACTTTTCTGCGAAACTATTTTTGACCGACTTCATGCGCGGCGAAGCCGCGCCGAAGGAAGGAGGTATACAGTTCGGTGTGTCATGGGACGACGATTTTTTTTTTTTTTTTTCTGTATGTTTGTACCACTAGCATTTTTTTATTCGGGCACCAATCTGCCTGATTCTTTTCGAAAAGTGTTCTACAAGTATCCATAGTGGTCCCGTTTCAATCAGATTTCATTTTGCTTTGTTAAAAGTATCGAAATTTTGTGAAAATAGTTCAAAAAACGTGGTTTTCGGGAAGATTGTTCCGCATCCTCTCCCCCCGCCCGACTCTTCGAAGCCACCCACCCGCTCGTCCCACACCCCCCCCCGCCCACCACCACCCGCCCGTCCCCTCCGGCATATTCTCGGACGCCTGCCGCCCCTCTAATTCATAGGGGACCACCCTCTCATTCATTGGGGACCATCCTCCCTATTTAGAGTGAAACGCTTATTTCTTCAAGATAAAGTGGATTGTGAAGCAAAATTTTAATTTCAAAAACGCTGCAAATCATTGCTCAAAGGTTTATTATTTTCTGTATAGATCATCCTTCTGTATAGATCACTGGTTCTCCATCAATAGCACCTACCACTATCTGTATTCTCCCTTGACCTTCCCTCTCAAATTTCAGCTCCTGCCTTCAATTGGATTGAAAATGGCTTCGGAGCTCACTCAGCTGATCAGTGATCAGAAGAGTGAAGAAGATCTCCTCGAATGCTGGAGACGCCTGGAAGAGCACTTCCATTCAATAGGATTGAAAATGGCTTTCGAGCTCACTCAGCTGATCAGTGATGTGAGGAGTGAAGAAGATATCCTCGAATGCTGGAGACGCCTGGAAGAGCACTTCCATTCAATAGCATTGAAAATGGCTTCGGAGCTCACTCAGCTGATCAGTGAGCAATGATTTGCAGCGTTTTTTACCTACAAACATTGTTTTACCTACCAATTTTTTTTTACCTACCAAACCTACCAGCCAGGTACTACCTACCACACTATAATGGCTTCACACCTTCACAATCAAGTTTATTAGAAAGAACTAAACGCTTCACACTCGATTCGAAAAATAGAAAGCTTGATATGGAAATTTGATTACTGGTTACGCAGAAGGCAAAACTGTATACAAATCGAAGAAATGAACAGCAATCGCATTTTAGTCAGATAAAATTTGAACGGCGATTAGACCTCTTTTGCGATTCACAATCATGATTCTGTTTTATCGAAGGAAAACCTTCAAATACTCGTAGGGACCGAACGGTTTGTCCAACAGAGCTCCGGGTGGTCTCAAAAATTTTTAAAAATTCTGTACTATTTAAAATTGGTGAAAAAACGATACCTTTATTTCGAGAGTTTTCGAGCTAGGGCACTCTTGAAATTTTCAACCCTTAATTTTCACCCCTTAGAAGTGACCTACATCAACCAAAAGCTTCGCGGCACAACTAGACCCCAAATGGAGCCCATATACCAAATTTGAACCAAATCGGTCCAGTGTTGCTAAGAAAAGTGCCGCGTACGGCGGACGGCGTACGGCGGACGGCGTACGGCGTACGGCGGACGGACGGAAATTTTTTTATTCGATTTTCGGATTCTACGTACCTTGAAACGTAAAACATCAAATTTTGATGGGGGGTTAAAATTTTTTTTTTTCTTGCTCGATTCCAAAGGCTTATTATTGAAAATAATAAACCAAAAAAATGATATTGAACTCAATTTTGAAATTAACTTTAACATTTCATTGAAAGACGAGTTTCCCGACTTTGTGTACATGTTTGTGTACATTAAAATTTAAGGGTCCGATTCTAAGCTTCACAAAAAATGAGATGCTTTATGAGGGGGTTTCCGATAACCATCAAATTCCAGTAGACTACCAAGTGGGTCTAGCACATAGCCTTCTCATCATCCAAAACATGTTGCAGCGGGCTAAAATATGAAGCTCTAGTCCGATTCCGATGAAATTTTCAGAGATTGTACGAGTTGGCGTGTAGATGGTCCCCTTTGAAAATCATTGCCCCCGGACTGATAGCCGCTGCGCATGTGCAAACTATAATTTCCTTGTAGCAGCCATCATTTCCACATTTTCCATCCGATTTCAAGAAAATTCTCAGAGATCATGCAAATTGGCATATAGATGGTCCCCGATGAAAAGCATTGCCAAGGAACTGATAATAGCCACTGCGCATGCGCAAACGTAAATTCCCTGTAGGAGCTATACTTTCTACATTTTCCAACCGATTTTGATGGTATTTTTGGGATTGCGCGGATTTGAGTGTAGCTACTCCTCTACGGATATCATCGCCCCCGTGTCACTTACGTTGAGTGAAACAGTTTGGTGCAGGAGGAAGCGAAATAACAATGCGTGTTTTTTCGCTCACCAACAGGTTCTAATTGACTTAATGCTTATCCAATGGGACGTCCCCTGGAATGCATGCATTACTAAACAACATGTTTAATAATTTTCTGGACTCACTAATAACTACTTGAAACAATAATACTGTAGGTATATGTACTAAAATAAAATGTAAAAATTAAACAATAAAGTTACCTACTATATAAAAAACCTCAAAAAATAATAATTAATTCCACAATAAAAAAAACCATTACCTAGTAATTAAAAATACAAGTAAAAGATTTAAATAAGAAAAATAGCGAAAAATGTAGAAAAAAGGTTAACAGTCGGTAACTCAAAGAATACCGACTTTAAACAAAAGTACTTGGTAGCAGGTAAATTATGTAAAATTTAAAAAAAATTTAAATGATAAAAGTCGAAAAAATTAATAAGTTAAAAATTAAAGCGAATGATTTAAAAATTTAAACAAAAGTACTTGGTAGTAGGTAAGTTATGTAAAATTAAAATAATTAAAGTCGAAAAAATTAATAAGTTAAAAATTAAAACAAATGACTTATAAAATTAAATTTTAAAAATAAATTTAAAAAATCACTAAAAAGTAAAAAATAAAAAAAATATGAAAATACAAAAATAGTAAAATAAAAAACTTTTTAACAAAAAAACGGACCGACCTCAAAACTGATGATGGCATCCCACTAAAAAGGAAAAAATAATAACGACAACTTATTCAGATAGGTTGGTGGGTAGTTATGCATTGAAGTCGCCGCCGTGCCCATCTGCAGAGACAAACATACACAAGTAGATTCCACTTCCATCTGGTTAGTATTACAACATGGGTCGATAGTGCAATACAAAACATGAATGAGAGTGGGTACCTATCATTGAGGTAATGCATGTGTTCCAAAACTAATGGATAGTACGTCACTGCTGTCGTATGAAGGAGGATGAGAGAGTGACAATAAGTGTGAATCTCAGTAAGAATATTTCCTTTGATAACAGCTGAAGACGTCTGCGTCACCAAAAATGGCAGTTGGATAAAAATTCAACATGAGAAGGTTGTTTACTTACTTACCTACCCTTACTCCTGTTTTGTATTGCACTATCGACGCATGTTGTAACACTAACTGGTTCATTTGAGTATGAACCCATATCACAAACTCACATCATGATCTAGACAGTTCTACATTCAATATGCCATACATGGAATATAAGATTAATTAGATGTTATGTAATCAAAGATTGATCACATATAATTAGATAAATAACTATTAGATACTATCTAATCAAGAGATGGTTTGTTGGAATCCAAACATTTCGTACGGGGATTCACACTTATTGCCACTCTCTCATCCTCCTTCATACGACAGCAGTGACGTACTATCCATTAGTTTTGGAACACATGCATTACCTCAATGATAGGTACCCACTCTCATTCATGTTTTGTATTGCACTATCGACCCATGTTGTAATACTAACCAGATGGAAGTGGAATCTACTTGTGTATGTTTGTCTCTGCAGATGGGCACGGCGGCGACTTCAATGCATAACTACCCACCAACCTATCTGAATAAGTTGTCGTTATTATTTTTTCCTTTTTAGTGGGATGCCATCATCAGTTTTGAGGTCGGTCCGTTTTTTTGTTAAAAAGTTTTTTATTTTACTATTTTTGTATTTTCATATTTTTTTGGTTTATTATTTTAAATAATTAACTCTACGTACCTTGAAACGTAAACCATAAAAAAAAAAGTTTTTCTTGGTCGATTCCAAAGGTTCATTGTTGAAAATAATAAACCAAAATCTGGAAGATGGATGGACATAGCACCTTTGTGCTTTGAGGTATCGAAATGAAAACTGAGGATCAGCCGTATTTTTCCTCCCCTCACCATAAATCTGAGAGTAGGTTAAAATAACCTGTGATTAAGTTAAGCATGTCTTTTTTCAGTCTCCCGAAACACTATTTTTACCTCAACCCATATTTTCATACCATCGAATTTTCAATCCTGTAAAACTGCAAATCACAACAAGGTGATTTTTAGCTCCTGAACAGGCCCTAATCAGCTTTTAGACTTTACTGGTACTTGCGTAGTGAGTTGTTGTGATAACAATCTTTAACGAGTTGACGGCCAATTATCAAACCACTATTGCATAACTACCTTTCCGAGAGAACGTCTGGGGGCGATGGAACTTGGGCCAATAAGAACTAATACCGAGACTGGGTCGTCCACGAGCCGGAATTCAATATACCTTATTGGCCAATGCCCGGTCGCAACGATGGACTAGCTCAAGCCTGAGAGAGCTTCGTTTTGACTTTCAATAAGCCTTCTCCAGCAATGCCTGATCCCTCGCCCAGAAATCCGGGATTACGGGATCTTTTCTATACTCGTCTCCGCCTCTCGTACCTTTCTTCCCTCGCAACTCTCCACCCAATCCTTTCATTCTTTTGGCTGTCTCATACAACAGACTGTCCTTATGTTTGAATTTCACTCCACATGGGAGACAACATTAATGAGTGAGGTTGTTTAGATAGAACCTGGTGTTAGTTTTAGAATGTAGGTTTAGTTAGTTCAGCCACAACTTCCTCTCGAGGATCCCGAGTGAATGTGTATCAAATTTCAGAATCAGGAGAAATAGGAGAGAAGTAAGCTATATGGCTCACAGCTGATCAGGCATTCCAGAATGCATGCGGTTACCAAATGTGTGCCTTCAGCACTCGCACAACTGATCTGACTTCACTGACACATGCCCAATCCCTTCTAGGTGGAAGGTTCACATCTCTCTGTCAATTGATTGGGAATGAGATATTCAGGAATAAAACTTCTCTTTCGCCGAGCTTTCGACAAATGTATCACCTTCCTCAGGGCTAAAAGGATGTGTTACCGAGTGAACATCACATCAGCGTCAATCAACAAACTGGTTGTTGAACTGTTATAATTGGTGGGAAAGTGAGAGAACATTGTTCTCTTTACTTAATATTTGTAGCTGGAAATGATGTTTCCCCTCCCTACTTTTTTCCCATTTTCCATGTTACCAGAAATAGCTACAAATCTTATTTCCCAATTATGGTGGCATCTTTAACTATCAGTTTGTTGATTGACGCTGATGTGATGTTCACTCGGTAACTCATCCTTTGAGCCCTGAGGAAGATGATACATTTACCGAAAGCTCGGCGAAAGAGGAGTTTTATTCCTGAAGACTTCATTCCCAGTCAATTGACAGAGAGATCCTTCTTGAAGATTTCTAGAAGAGATTGGGCATATGAAAGTCAGATCAGTAACCGCAGTTACTGAAAGTCAGTTTTGGTAACCGCAGGATGATTTCAGGAATGCCTGATCAGCTGTGAACCGCAGATCTTACTTCTCTCCTATTCTACCTGATTCTGAAATTTAATACATAGTCACTCGGGAACCTCGTGAGGAAGTTAAGTCAGCTGAACTAACTAAACCTACCTTCTACAAACAGAATTGTTTGTTGGGTCGATCATCATATTTGATGTTCAGGGTTCACATCTTCAGAACAATGGAAAAATCAACATTTTCCATGCTGAAAATGTTGAGTTCACTGCAGCTTTGTTTTCTTCGAAATTCGCCTTAATGAAGTACCGAAAGATGCATTCTGAGCTCTTCGATTGGAAGGGTATTGGTTTGGGTAGGTATATTTTCCTTTTTTTTGGACCAACTGGGAGGGTCCGAGAGTTTGTTCAAGTTGAGGGATCAGGCTTGTCGGTACTGTAACATTATACAGTCTTTTCGTACGAGTGAGTTGAGTCCCACTCCCACCCAGAAGACACCACGTGGAGATTGGCTAGCTCATCTCCCAAACATTGATCCTCTCGTCAAAATTCAAGCATCCTCTCGTCGGAGTGTCACATTATTGCAGGAAGGTGGCTTCTGGTTTGTGAGTAGTGTGGGCAAAATTTGATTTAAAAAAAAACGTTTTTATGAACTGAAGACGTGAAATTTTTTCTGTCTCCGACAAAAACCATATCTGTTCTTGACGAACGACAGAGAGATCCCTGAGACTCTCCACGTCGGCTTTCCTCAGTTTTTCGCGTATCAATTTGGCTGGCTTCGTACTTCTTCGTCCACGGCTTTTCTCTTCAGTCGCTCACCATTTGCCAGTTCAGCTTCTCCTCACACAATTTTTCGTGATTGTGCATTTTAATGAATTTTCAGCGTTTAAGATCATCTTTCAGTGTTTTGTGGAGATAGAATTCGAAGCCATCGATCACATTGTGAGGCTTCGATTTCTCACTCGTCAGAAACTCCATCACACGCACATAAGATGAGCACATGGACCGCAAGTAAACTTCACTGACAAGGATCAGACGCAACTTGCTGATCGCCACAGAGGGGAGTTTTCTTTTATTGGCATCGTGACAGGAACGTGCAGCCGCAATACGTCAATATCACTTCAGATACATGAATTACGAGAACTTAGTTTTTATCAAGTTGTACAGGAATTACTGGTGAACGTGAATGAATAAATATGTTGTACTTAGAGGATGAAAAAATGATTGTTAAATTCTTGTTTGAGGAAGAAGCACAAGGCTTCGTGCACTTCTCCATTTTCTCCTAGCAGCAGGGTATGAAAGTTGAAAGGATGTTTGGTGAGGAGAGATATTGGAAGAGATTGAGCCGTGGCGGCTCATATGAGGTGCATTCGAGGATCACGTCCTCTGCAGTTTCCACCTCGCTGCAGAACAAGTATCTGTGTCCTCAGTCCAAAACGATGTAGATACGATCTGGCTCGGCAGCGAGGAGAGTTTGTATTATAATTCTTGATTGGTGGTCGAAACGACTCTGGTTCCTTTTTGTGAATAAAAAAGGGGAAACGTTGGTTTTCTGTTGTATATTCATTTAGCGACAGTTTCGCTGGGACAACTTGCCAGCATCTTCAGGCTAAAACAATTGAGAACAGCAGATCTCTTAGTGTCTAAAAACTATGGTCACTATATAAATATGGTACACTAGACATACCTTACACATAATTCTTGAAATTTACCTTATCAGTTAATGAAGAAAGTACACTCTTGCATGTTTCTTTATCCAATCTTTCAATATTATTCAGAAACGCTCGTTTTATTGGATCCAAACTGGAAAAAAACCGAGGCTAATTATAGTGCAATAAGGGAGACATTTCAAACAAGTGGGAAGAAAATATGAACTACTCCTTCAAAGGAAAACTCGGCGCTTTGCGCCTCGGCGGGGGGCTCCGCCTCCCTGCACCCCCCGGTTTATTTCTTTTTCCATACTCTGTATAAAATCATAGGAACACAGAATGTGTTTTTGCGATGCTAGTCATCCGTTAAATAAAAAACAACAATAATAAATGTGGAGTCTTTGGCAATAATAAAATAAATAATTGTTAGACATTTAATTTGGTCTAAAACCCTATAAATGTTATATAAATAAATATGTAACTACAAGAAAAATACTATATAAATTGAGAGCTTTCCAACGAATGGTGAACAATTTCTGTGGAATGAACACTGCGGGAGTTCTATTTCCTTACCAACGGCTTGGTTGCACGTGAAAATCATTATAAAAGGCGCGTAACGGTTTTTTCTGTCGCTTTTTCGTGACGATTTTTTTCGGTAGGTCATTGCAAAAACACATTCTGTGTTAAAACAGTGCCTGAACATGTCAGGTAGGTACCTACCTTGTTTGTTGGTATCGTCGCTCCTCTGCCAAAACCACGAAACTTTAAAACTATCCTCTGCCAAAACCGCTAAACTGCAAAAATTCGAAAATTGGGCTAAGCATCACTTTGAGTAGTGACATTGGTCAAGTATCTCCTCCAGAAATTTCAACTCTCTAACTCCACTAGAACATGGTTATTTGAGTGGTATCTATTCCACGAATCTGCTGAAATTTTTTTTTCTCCTCTGCATTTTCGCGAATCTGACAGATACCTGAGTTTGGCGTAGTCGTCCCCATCACAAGCACAAGATTCGCGATTGTTGCGTAGTAACCTCGGGAACAATTGGCAGTTTCGTGAAAACAAGAAATAATGGTGTTTTTGGAGAAATTTGCATCCGCCAATGCTTCATTTTCCTTATTTTATCTTTTAAATTAGCTCCACCAGAGATGTGCTTCCACATCCAGATTAGGATGAGTCGGACCTAGAGTCCGAATAACTTCTTACAACTTTTTTCTACATTTTCTTAATTTTATCTCACAGGATTGAGGACAGACAATTAATTGTATTAGTATTAAAATTTTATTAACAATGTAAATAAAATTCACTTTTTAAAACCAATGTGTTGACTCAATTCTTCTTCAGCCACTCTCTATAGTATGAATAAAATGTATACTTACTATAGAGAGTGAATTCATGAACTATTGCTAAGCTACTGTTTATTATATTCGTTCATAGTAGATTACTATCAATCCAGGGGCCATGAATTTCATAGGGGACCATCTACACCCCAACCCGAACAATCCCTGAAAATGTCATCTAATTTGGGTGGAAATTGTTGAAGTTGTGGCTGTTACTAGGATGTCACGTTTGCGCATGCACAGAGGGTACTATCAATCCGGGGGTGATGAAACTCATAGGAGACCATCTAAACCCCAATCCGAACAATCCCTGAAAATATCATCAACTTCGGATGGACATTGTAGAAGTTATGGCTGTTTCAAGGATTTCTCTTTTGCGCATTCGCAGAGTATACTATCAATCCGGAGATGATGAAACTCATAGGGGACCATCTACACCCCAATCGGAACAATCCCTGCAAATTTCATCGAATTCGGATGGAAATTGTAGAATTTATGGCTATTGCAAGGATTTTCCGTTTGCGGACCCACTCCACCAAAACCACGAATCTGCGTTTTTTAGGACATTGTGAGGTCATCTAGGTTGTACATGATGATTTGATGGAGTGAAACCTATTTATACTTATTCTGTCATGTTGTAAGGTAAGGAAAACAGTGCAACAATCGAAGTATTGCTAGTCCGTAACGATAATAAGTTGCGGAGTAACTTTGGAAGCCTCTACTGAAAAACAATAAATTTTCAGTTTAGCGGTTTTGGCAGAGGATAGTTTTAAAGTTTCGTAGTTTTGGCAGAGGAGCGACGGTATAATTGTTTGAAAATCGGTCCTTTAGAATTGATTAATAAGGAATGTAGGACGATTATAACTTTTAAAGAAAAAACTGCGGAAAAAAAACCTATTTCTCCCATAGTAACAAAGGAAACTGATATTATCCATTGGCATGGGGGCAGTGTTGATCTACACTATCAGGTATTACAAGAAACTACTTCCACGTCATCACCAACACATGTGGTATTATACAAATATTCCCCAATAAACATTATTTTTTTTACAAAATTAAAAAATTAAAAAATTATTAACAAACTTTGCTGTGATAACCAATATTCTATTGCTATACCGGTATATAATACCTGATAGTGTAGATCAACACTGCCCCCATGCCAATGGATAATATCAGTTTCCTTTGTTACTATGGGAGAAAAAGGTTTTTTTTTCCGCAGTTTTTTCTTTAAAAGTTATAATCGTCCTACATTCCTTATTAATCAATTCTAAAGGACCGATTTTCAAACAATTATACCAACAAACAAGGTAGGTACCTACCTGACATGTTCAGGCACTGTTTTTTCCTTTGAAGGAGTACAGTTTATATTTTTTTCCCACTTGTTTGAAACGTCTCCCTTATTGCACTATAATTAGCCTCGGTTTTTTTCCAGTTTGGATCCAATAAAACGAGCGTTTCTGAATAATATTGAAAGATTGGATAAAGAAACATGCAAGAGTGTACTTTCTTCATTAACTGATAAGGTAAATTTCAAGAATTATGTGTAAGGTATGTCTAGTGTACCATAGTTATATAGTGACCATAGTTTTTAGACACTAAGAGATCTGCTGTTCTCAATTGTTTTAGCCTGAAGATGCTGGCAAGTTGTCCCAGCGAAACTGTCGCTAAATGAATATACAACAGAAAACCAACGTTTCCCCTTTTTTATTCACAAAAAGGAACCAGAGTCGTTTCGACCACCAATCAAGTCTACATCAACCGACTCAACCCCCTTCAACAATGTATTATAATTGTTTACATTGCCGAATAAAGATCTCTTTGATCGCAGACGCAAACTACTGTGTGCAGTATCATTGGAATCTTTGGAATCAACTAATAGGTTTTTAATTAGGACGTAACACCGGGACTCCACTCGCCACCAGCCTTTTCGTGCCTATGCCTTCCTACGATATATTGAGAGGAAGCAAAATTTTTAATTGAGAATTTTTACGGGAACAAGGGATTGAAAATAACCCCACAAGGAACTTCCTGTTGAAAAGGAGTTGTAGAATCTTTGAATCTTTAATGTTGAGACCCTGTAAACGTATAATCATAAATTTCTGTGAATGAAGGCTTGAGCTAATTCTCAACGAAGGAAATGTGAAATATGAATGGAAAAGAAGCCCGTCCGTAAAAACGCGTGATATGTAGTAAATCTCCCTGCCACACTCAACATCCTGAGAAGCTCTTTTACCTGTTAAGATGGAGCGGAGCAACTTGAGAAGGGCTCCCCCGTCGACCGCATTTCTTATGCATTAACTTCAATGTTGCAATCCCCCTGAGGGAACAGAGTTTTTTGATGGATTAAAAAACACTGGCGCGAGAATGAATAATGCACGAGGATGCAGACAATTTTCGCACTTAGTCCTTTGAAATAATTCCTTCCTCCTCTTCAGGTAGGTTCCCTATTTTTTTAAGCTAGCTGTATTCCTCGTTTCCGAGCTTCTTAATCACGTCGCGACGTTCACTGGTTAGAGTTACAAGTAGTTTTCCATAAAATTAAGGTTGGTTAAAGCAGAATTTTCTAACAAGTATCGCAGAAGATAATTTTCTAGAAAAGCAGAACATCTGATTCTTTGAAGAAAAATACTACAAATTCTTCTTTTTGCCGCTTACTACTAAATTTTGATCTATAAAATTATTAATTCTGGAAGTCTGTGCAACAAGGGCCTAAGTCCGTTCGTAATGTTGCCTTGGTACTTCGATTTTTTTCCAATTCAAAACCAATCAAACCCGTTTGCCAAGTGTGTGTGACACATAGCATCCTCATATACCTACATAACCCGATTGTATAGATGAGTCAATGCATACCTAGTAGTTAATCTTCACACATCTATCTCTAAGTACCGTTCACGTCAACCCGCTTAATCCCTGAAAATTTCATCGAATTGGAATGGAAAATGTAGAAATTATAGCTATTACACGGAAATTAAGGTTTGCGCATGCGCAGTGTCTACTGTCAATCCAGGGGCGATGGTTATTGTAGGAATCCATCTACACCCCAATCCACATAATCCCTGAAAATTTCATCGAAATCGGATGGAAAATGAAGAAGATGTGTTTATCAACCCACGGCACGCATAAACTGTCAAGTACCTAACTTCGGTACCTAACTTCGGCCACACTTCAAGTTGTTAAAAAAGGCCAAAGTTGTGATGATAAAAAAGAAATTATAGTGACATCCTATAGAGCAAATCTGCTGCCATCTAAATTATTTTTTTCAGATTTTTACTCATATATTTGACTTTAAATAAACTCAAAAAACGCTGCAAATCATTGCTCAAAGGTTTATTATTTTCTGTATAGATCACCCTTCTGTATAGATCACTGGTTCTCCATCAATAGCACCTACCACCACCTTCTCCCTTGACCTTCCCTCTAAAATTTCAGCTTCCTGCGTTCAACAGGAGAGAAAATGGCCTTGGAGCTCACTCAGCTGATCAGTGACCACTCATGCGCCTTCAGCATTCTCCATTGACCCGCCCTCTCAAATTTCAGGTTCCTGCGTTCAACAGGAGAGGAAATGGCCTTGGAGCTCACTCAGCTGATCAGTGACCACTCAGGCGCCTTCAGCATTCTCCCTTGACCTTCCCTCTCAAATTTCAGTTTCCTGCGTTCAACAGGAGAGGAAATGGCCTTGGAGCTCACTCAGCTGATCAGTGACCACTCAGGCGCCTTCAGCATTCTCCCTTGACCTTCCCTCTCAAATTTCAGTTTCCTGCGTTCAACAGGAGAGGAAATGGCCTTGGAGCTCACTCAGCTGATCAGTGATCACTCAGGTACCTTCAGCATTCTCCATTGACCCGCCCTCTCAAATTTCAGGTTCCTGCGTTCAACAGGAGAGGAAATGGCCTTGGAGCTCACTCAGCTGATCAGTGACCACTCAGGCGCCTTCAGCATTCTCCCTTGACCTTCCCTCTCAAATTTCAGTTTCCTGCGTTCAACAGGAGAGGAAATGGCCTTGGAGCTCACTCAGCTGATCAGTGACCACTCAGGCACCTTCAGCATTCTCCATTGACCCGCCCTCTCAAATTTCAGGTTCCTGCGTTCAACAGGAGAGGAAATGGCCTTGGAGCTCACTCAGCTGATCAGTGACCACTCAGTCGCCTTCAGCATTCTCTATTGACCCGCCCTCTCAAATTTCAGGTTCCTGCGTTCAACAGGAGAGAAAATGGCCTTGGAGCTCACTCAGCTGATCAGTGACCACTCAGGTGCCTTCAGCATTCTCCTTTGACCCGCCCTCTCAAATTTCAGGTTCCTGCGTTCAACAGGAGAGGAAATGACCTTGGAGCTCACTCAGCTGATCAGTGACCACTCTGGCGCCTTCAGCATTCTCAATTGACCCGCCCTCTCAAATTTCAGGTTCCTGCGTTCAACAGGAGAGGAAATGGCCTTGGAGCTCACTCAGCTGATCAGTGACCACTCAGGCGCCTTCAGTATTCTCCATTGACTTTTGATTATGGAAATTTGATTACTGGTTACGCAGAAGGCAAAAAAACTGTATACAAATCGAAGAAATGAACAGCGATCGCATTTTAGTCAGAAAAAATTTCAACGGAGATTAGACCTCTTTTGCGATTCACACTCATGATTCTGTTTTATCGAAGGAAAACCTTCAAGTACTCGTAGGGACCGAACGGTTTGCCCTACAGAGCTCCGGGTGGTCTCAAAAATTTTAAAAAAATTCAGTACTATTTAAAATTAGTGAAAAAACGATACCTTTATTTCGAGAGTTTTCGAGCTAGGGCACTCTTGAAAATTTCAACCCTTAATTTCCACCCCTTAGAAGTGACCTACATCAACCAAAAGCTTCGCGGCACAACTAGACCCCAAATGGAGCCCATATACCAAATTTCATCGAAATCGGTCCATGGTAACTAAGAAAAGTGCCGCGTACGGCGTACTGCGTACGGCGTACGGCGGACGGACGGAAATTTTTTTATTCGATTTTCGTATTCTACGTACCTTGAAACGTAAAACATCAAATTTTGAGGGGGGGTTAAAATTTTTTTTTTCTTGCTCGATTCCAAAGGCTTATTATTGAAAATAATAAACCAAAACCTCCAAAAGTGGCCGAAGTTGGGTACATCTACGGTATCGGGAATGGGGTCATCCAACAAAACGCTGTTATTACCGAGCTTTCGGAAAATTTATTTCCTTCATCAGGGCTCAAAGCAGCTACATGTGAGGAGAGTGTTTCCACCAACTCATACTCTCATTGTTTCCAACTTTGTCAAAACTTTTAAAATAAATAAATAGCATCAGGCTTTCAACAATAACAAAACAATAAATTTTAAAATTTTAGGCGTATAAATAACCACCAATAATGGTTTTTTGTTTCCAGAGTTTTTGTTATTTATACGACGGAAATTTTAAAATTTATTGTTTTGTTATTGTTGAAAGCCTGATGCTATTTATTTATTTTAAAAGTTTTGACAAAGTTGGAAACAATGAGAGTATGAGTTGTTGGATGTAGCTGCTCACATGTAGCTGCTTTGAGCCCTGATGAAGGAAATAAATTTTCCGAAAGCTCGGTAATAACAGCGTTTTGTTGGATGACCCCATTCCCGATACTTGACAGTTTAGGAAAATGGAGAAGTTATGGCTGTTTCAAGGAATTCAGGTTGCGCATGCGCAGTGGCTAATGTCAGTTCGGGAGTGGCGATTGTCATAGGGGACCATCTAAACCTGTATAACCTCTGAAAATTTCATCGAAAACGGACAATAAGTTCTTGTAGTTTTTCCAGTTATAATGATACAGAGACACACACAGACAGACAGACACGGACCCAAAACCGGAGTTATGAATTTACTCACGTACGCTTTTCAAGTTCCATTCCCTCGTTCGTCGCGTTATGGTCATTAGATATCATCCAAATTGAAAAAGGTTCTACTGAAAGGTAAAATACCATATCAAAGTATGAAATCCAAAACACTACATTTAAACACTAGGCACGATAAGAGATAGTTCCTCGATGGCAGTTGCTCCCGTATCAGTGGTTATCACTACATCCAGCAGGTTTGGTTCCTGCAGGAGATGCTCTCTCTGAATCTCTTCTCAATGTAAACCGGTGTTACGGATTTTCTCACTTACGATTTTCATATTTCATTCCCTTCGCGCGTCGCGTCACGATCACACATTGTAATTAGGTGTTGAGTAATTTGATCCCAGTGATACTCTTGATACTCTTCTAGATTCAATTACCAGTTGTCTGTGATAGTTTACGCCCGAGTTCAGGATTTTGCTTTCATTTTGAGTGTTGTGTCGATCGCTTTCAGAATATTTACATTCCGAACGAAGTGCCGTACTTATCACCCCTATTTCGGGCCCAAAACGATCAGGCAATGCGGTTTGTGGTAATTTCGCCTACGATTCGTGAGTTTTGTGTTTGTGAGTGAAGATTCCATCGGAAACAAGCGGATACAGTCAGCTTCGAGCGCTTTACGTAGAGTGGAGGTTGATCATCGCGATCACAGCTGAATCGTCGAACATTCACCAATATCATGAGGTTGGGTATGTTCCTACCAAGGTAGAAATCAGTAACTTCTATTGATAAATATATAGAAATTAACCCATTTCCGGCCAAGGGTAGAAATAAATTTAAAAGTTGAAATTTTTATGTAAAAACATTATATTTAAGAATGTATGAACATGAAATGAAACTCAAAACTTTTCAATAAATTTCAAAACAAAAGATGACGAACGATGCGAAAACGCATCGTTGGCCGAAAGCAGGATCACTTGACATGGAACCCTTTGAAACACTCTGGGTGCAGATGAACGTCCTATTTCTCGCAGACATACAATTTCTGTCCACCACAGCATCTGCAGCGTTTCCTTGAAGCTGTGGAATGCTGTATTATGAATCAAATTATGATTATTATGAGTCAAATCTCATATCACTCCGTTAGCAGGCATTTTTGGAGCTTCAGGAGTGTCAGTCTCTCAATGGGATCTTCGTTCCGCAGCAAGCTCAGACAAACTCTTGATCATAAATCCACCAGCCACACTTGTCATTATTCACGTATCGGTAAAGTTTTCAGGCGCTGACTAAGGCATTCCCGATCCCGTTTGTGAAGAGAGTAGCAACCACCAATTTTCCCCCCGCCTTGATACGGTAATTTTCAACGCCGTCGATATGGAGGTCCACCCCCTCCCATGAATTTATTGTAGTCCGAAATCATCTTAGGCTGATCAAATGCACCTCTGGCTTTCTGGTTCTGTCGTATCTTTGCACTTTTTGAAGTTCAAACGTACCTGGGATGTCTTTGTTGTCGTGTGCCAGGGGTATTTCGTTGAAATTTTCGTCAATGTTCTTCCTCGTCTCTTACTGTATCCACAGTGGGGGTATATTATACTACATAAATAATTTGGGCATCGTAATCGTCACCAGAAAGTCCGAATTGCCTAGGTCATCCAGAATGGCGAGGATCTCGTCAATAGACCAAACTTTGCCGCTTTTTCGATCCATTGAAAGAATGAAAAAAATAAAAATAACAAAAAAACCTCGAATACACCACTGAGGAAAATGAAAATGAGATAAGCTGAACCGAGCATGCCGGAAAATGAACGTGTAGGCACTCTGGTATCGCTCATTTGCCCAGGATTGAATTTGAGCTTCCATGATCATGCTTTCGGCCAAAGGTGCGTTTTCGCATTCGTCGATTTTCGTCGTTGTACAACCAATACCATTATTTATTTATTTTTTGTTTTGAATGTATTTGGCTTCTACACCATTCTGAGCATTCAGGATCAAGAGAGGAGAAGTATTGTTCCTTCTCCAACGTAATGAAAAATTCCACAAGGTCAAAGCTCCTCCAGACCATCAAAAATGCCTATTTTTCAAAAAATGCCCCAAATTCGCAATGGGTTCCTGAACGTTGAAGCAAAAATTTTTAGAGCAGTTTAGGAACAGTATAAACGAGAAAAAATTAATCTACAACGATTTTCCAATATTTTCAATTCCTAAAAAATTCATAAATATGACGATGCGAAAACGCATCATTGGCCGGAAATGGATTAATGTAGGAGAATTGAATGACCGTCTGCCAAGTGGGTGTCGCATCCATAACTCGATTTTAGATGATTCGATGCATAATGGATAATCTCGAAACTTCAATCTCCAAGTACCTAGTATCTCCCTCATAGGGTAGTCCACCTTTACGTCAACCTGCACAACCTCTGAAAATTGCATAATCTCATTGAATTCATTAAACATTCTCATCATTTTAAAGCGAGAAAAAAATTCCCCTTCCCCTCCCTTTCTCTCTTTTTTTTATGGTTTACATGTTCTGTGTTCTTTGAAGGGCGCTGATATATAAAGAAAATTATTGTACCTTTGTTAGTAATTTGCAGCGTTTTTTCGTAGCATTTTCGATTTTTCATGTGTAAGAACCTCACAGATTCCAAAGATCCCTTTTGGGTTGAACATTCGAAGATATCACGATTCGTACAGCTGTCATTGAGTCTCACTTATATGAAATTTATAGGAACAGCTAAAATGTTCCCCGCTATTTCTCTCCAACCTTCCGTCTATGGGAAGGTAGATTTCTGTCGTAGAGAAGAGACTGGGCCGTGAAACGAAAGATAAAAATAATTTCCGGAAAGTGTGCCACCAAAGCTTTGTTGGAATAGAAATCACATAATCAAAGACCATTGTCTCAACGACCTTTTCTCCTCTTTTCTTAAAATGAAAAGAGGAAGTTTTTTCTTTTTGCCCCGTCATTAGGTAGCCAATCCCCTCTTTTGAGAGTCAATTGGGGAGACTGAAGCTGGAGAGTGTAAGAGCTTTGACGCTGGCAAAACTCCACTCCTCTCATCACTACGCAGTCTTTGGCTCTTCTTGGAGCAAAGTTAATGAAAGGAAAGCTTCACTTGAATGGTCAGAGACTCCCTTGGAACCATCCAGTCTTTTTGTTCACATAGATACATTCATTATAATTTTTAATAATGAGAAATATTTAAGGACTGAGGGAATCTCAATAACTACCTATTCATCCTATATACCTACATGTATACCTACTCCAAATGTTGAAGTAGACACTTCTCAATTGATTTTAGACGCTTTCTATTTGAAAACGAAAAACGTTGCATATTATTACACAATGGTTTATTATTTTATTATTATTATAGAGCACTCGCCATTGCCACTACCTATCATCCATATTCTCGCTTCACATGTTTATTTTTACGAAATAAACGCTTCTCACTCAATTCGACGAAATAGGGAGTTGTGGGTGCTTTCACTAGGAAATTTGATTACTGGTTGCTAAGGACGCAAAACTGAGTACAACTCGAAGAAGCAAACATCAATCGCATTTTGGTTAGCTAACAACTCAACGGAGATTAGACCTCTTTGCGATTCACACTCCTGTTTCTGATTTATCGTAAGACTAACTCTTAAGTTTTTATAGGGGGCGAATGGTTGGTCCTACAAAGCTCTGGCTGATCTCATTCGATTCTGAAAATTCAATACTATTTTAAATTGATGAAAAAATAATACCTTTATGTCGAAAGTTTTTGAGCTAAGGCTTTTTGCAAATTTCAGCCTTTATTTTTCAGCCCTTACGATTGACTGACATCAACCAAAAGCTTCGGGGCACAACTAGACCCCAATTGGAGCCCATATACCAAATTTCATAAAAAATCGGATCCATGGTAACTAACGAAAGTGCCGCGGACGGACGGCCAAATTTTTATTCAATTTTTGGAATCTACGTGCCTTGAAACGTAAACCATAAAATTTTGAGGGAGGGGGGTAAACATTTTTTTCTTGATCGATTCCAAAGGTTCATTATTGAAAATAATAATTCAAAAAGTGGAAATATTTGAGGTGGAAAAAGGGAACTTATAAAATCTAGTTAAAAACGCTGCAAATTATTGCAAAAAAGTTTTTAATCGGCTCTATTTCGGTGTAGTTGAGTCTCTGGTTAGTTCCCTATAAATGTCATCGTTATCTGATTATCAAATTTGGAGGATGGTAGGTATTAGGGAAATTGAAGTTTTGATTTTCATACAGTCGTATTATGGATACGAGGAAGCTACGTGCCACACCCACTTGGCGGTCGTTTTCAGATGGGTACTGAAAGTATGAGCTCGAATTTTCCATTTATGGACCTGCCTGTCGTGATCTCCGTATTCGTTATAGTTTGCAATGAAACCGTTGGTGGTTTACCTAGAGTACAAGTTACTGCACCCAGGGACGGTCGGGGTAGCCACAACAATCGGTCCGTTCAAACAATTGTCCAGCTCACCCCCACCTTGTCTCACCTGGGTGTTTCTACCACTGGCAATTCAAGCCAATCCATTCTCATTCGAATTGCCGGCTATTTCATTTACTCCCCTAAAACTTGCCTCGTTTGTCAACGGTGTCTCGCTCAAGCCGGAATCATCCAATACCTACCTTCCTCCCATACTCCAAACGGATATTGTGGACGGCTTCATAGTGTAGTTCTCAAAAACGCTGCAAATTATTACACAAAGGTTTATTATTTTTTATATAGATCTCTCGTCTGCAAAGAACACGGCTTTGTCATTGTTACCAGCAACCAACATCGATCGCATTTCGGTCAGCTAAAATATGAATGGAGATTAGGCCTCTTTTACGATTCACACTCGTGTTTCTGATTCGTCCTAAGTCCAATCTTTAAGTTCGCGTAGGGAGCGAACGGTTTGTCCTACAGAGCTCCACGCGGTCTCTAAAAATTCTGAAAATTCAATACTATCTCAAATTGATGGAAAAACATTACTTTTATATAAAAATTTTTCGAGTTAAGGCGTTTTCAAAATTTCAACCCTTAGAAGTGACCGACTTCAACCGAAAGCTTCGGGGCACAACTAGACACCAAACGGAGCCCACATACCAAATTTAATCAAAATCGGTCAATGCTAAGTGGGGAAAGTGCCGCGTACGGTGGACGGGCAAATTTTTATTCGATTTTTGGATTCTACATACCTTGAAACGTAAACCAACAAATTTTAAGGGGGGGGGGGGGGGAGGGTTAAAGAAATTTTTTCGATTCCAAAGGTTCATTATTGAAAATAATAAACCAAAATTCATGGCGTGGGTGGTGGGGTTCTTTAAAGAGTTTTCTCAGAATGTAATGAACTTTTTTTTGAAACGCGAATGTGCTAAGAATTTATAAATTAAGTTAGGTAGCTGCAATTGTGATTATTGAGATTAAATTTGATAAAATTTCAGTATCTTTTCTTTGTTAAGTGTATTAAGAGGTTAATCAAGTCCTGCCCAAGTGTTCTATATCATTGCTATGACCTTTCAAACCATCTCTAATCAAATCAAAACGTTATTGCGACCGCTGTTGGAATTACAATTATCTCGATTTGACGAGTGGCAAAACAATTTGAAGGGTGCTCAAGGATAATTGGTTTTCCTGCTTGAAGGAGGCAGGTACCCCCCCCCTTCCCTCCTTAGGACCTTAGACGACTACCTGTCTGCATAGCCAATAGTTTTCCTGTCTTGTTTGCCTGAGCTTTCGCCTGAGTCCTTCCAACAAAATTTTTACAACTTGGAGATTGTTTTACATACATTAGACGAAAATTGAAAATCGGTCCACCAACAGCTGAGATAATCGTACATAACTACTGCCATCTTCCCTAAAGCTCGCTCAATAAGGGGTGCCCCTTGATTTTCTTTAGGTTTTTAATCGAAAATAGACTACATCCTGAGAATTTTGGCACCAACCGCGACCTTCTAACGTGAGTAGATCTGTTTCTATGATTTTTCACAGTTTCGACCGTTTATGACGTCACGCGCCCCTCTCGCCTGGGCGGGACCCCCCAGCCAACTGTGACGTCATAAACGGTCTAAACTTCATAGGAAAAGATTTACACACGCTAGAAGGTCGCGGTTGGTACCGAAATTCTCAGAATGAAGTCTACCTTAGATTAAAAATAACAAGAAACAGTTTTTCCTACCCAGGCGCACGCCCCACCCCAGGTCCCCTACGGCCTTAACCATGTTCCTTCTTCAAATAGGGAAATACTTCGGAGAAAGTTCCTATCCGAACAATTTGGCAAATTTAGAAAGTCGAGTAAATTTAATCATAAGAATACAAAGATAGTTAAGTTAGTACGAGTCTGTATTCACGAAGTCACCACACTGTCATTTGTTTCTGAGATGTTCCATTCGATTTTATGTTTCATAAAATTTCTTAAAAATTGGGTTCTTTCTTTCGGATATATAGTATTATCTAATAACACTGAGCAGTATCTGTTAATTAGAAACCTGCTGATGAGATCTCCCATTCCTCAGTAACTACTTTTAAATTTTCCTGGAGAAACTGTTTGTTTCTTATTGACATTTTATTCTTTACTTTGGCACATGGATTCGTAGAGCGTCATAAAAAGGCGTTACAGTTGTTTTCTGATGATTTTCACGTACAACCAAGCCATTTCTGGGGAAATGAAACTTCTTTAGTTTTAAACGATAAAAATTGTTCACCATTCGTTGGAAAGCTCTCGATTTATCACGCATTTCGTTCGTACATATTCTTGGTATTTATGCCGTCATTTTATATTTATTAATGCATGTTTTGGATGGCGCTTGTTTTGTTGTCACTTGGGTACAATGTAAGACAAAACTAGATTGTAATTACAAAAATGTAATTAGTAGACAGAGAGGAGTTTAGATGAGGGAAAGAGGAGGGTAGGGGGGAGGGGATCTAAAGACATAAAATGTCCCAATGTGTTGCAGACTCGTTTATAGAATTTCCCGTCAAAAGAAATTTATTTTATTTTTGCCACATCGAGTAATAAACTTCAATTATTTTAGTAAAATGTAATGATCATTTTGGAGTTAGCCGGCCAGTTAATTTTTCCAATTTGATGTAAGTAATTTCTTAGACGATACTCCTACCGATGTGTAAAGTACCAAGATATCGGGACCAACTCTCCACTCTTGGTTTTCACTCTTATTCAAAATAAAGAATACCCAGAAATCTCTAACCAGGAAATATGCGATTTTCAGGATTAAATTTGGGGAGAAAACCGAAAAGATGAGAAAACCCTCCCGTTAAAAACAAGAAGGAGGGACCTTAATAAGGTTACTTTAAAAACAGAAATGAGAAGTTCGGAGGTGAGATAATCTTGTTGGCAGGAATGGAAGTCTCAGAATTTTGGAGCTAATTTTGCGAGGGGCTCCCACCAGGTCGGAAACTCAGATTTTATCGGGCCAACAAACGATGTCAGGATCTTTCTCCAATGAGCTCTGTTACCCTCGACTCCACATTTCCCGCTTATTCTCCCCACCTTCTTCTACCCTCCGAGTCGGTATCATAGGTCCCTTATCTGGAGGTTTCTCGTCAGGGTTTGTTAATTGATGAGCAGACAACCACGGTGTTTCTATTAGAGGGAATGCAAGTTTTTCTTATTTTGTCTACAAATGCAGTTTTTTACGATTTTTAACCACAAAAACGATAACATCCCTCTTCACAGATATCTAACATAACATTCTCACAGATATCTAATAGCTCTAATAATAACCCTATACGTATTTAGGGTGATAATCACGCCGGAACAAGAAAATAGACAAAAAAGTAAGGCAAAGTTATATAAATATAACCAATAAATCAAAATATCCAACGTGACTATAATATAGTTGTATTCTGATACGGAGGCCATTTTTATAAGTTGGGCATTTTCATATATTGCATATATTGATGTGTTGGACATATTATGTCCAACACATCAAAATATGCAATATATGAAAATGCCCAACTTATAAAAATGGCCTCCGTATCAGAATATCCAATAATCAAAATGTACTCTCCCAAAATTACCTACGTATTCCCAAATTACCTAAACCACCCAATTACCCAAAGTGTCATAATTTTTGATGTATCAAAGTTTCTAATGAATCAGATTATCGCCATCGTATTAAATCGCCCAATGTCCCAAATTTACTACATATTAACATATCCGAAGAATCAAAAAATCGAATGTATCAAAATTACCAACGTATCAGAATATCCATTCAATCAAAATGTCTAACTTAGGCCTATCAAAATGTCCAACGTCTCAAAATTACCTACGTGTCAATATACCCAATGTTTCATAATTTCTGATGTATCAGAGTTTCAAGTTCAAATTACCTTCGTAAAATATCCAATAAATCTAGATGTACCAATTGAACATTTATTTGGTAACTAGTAAATACTTATAAAAATTATAGGAAACTAAAAATAAAGTTACTTATTAGATAACTAGGGTTTAAATTTTTGGTTCATTATTTTCAATAATAAACCATTGGAATCGAGCAAGAAAAAAAAATTTCAATCCCCCTCAAAATTTGTTGGTTTACGTTTCAAGGTACGTAGAATCCGAAAATCGAATAAAAATTTTCCGTCCGTTCGCCGTACGCGGCGCTTTTCTTAGCAACCAGTAATCAAATTTTCATATGAAGCTCTCTATTTTTCGAATAAAGTGTGAAGCTTTAGTTATTGACATTTTCATGTCTTTGCTTTGGCACATAAACTAAAAAATCATTACGAAAACTTGCTCACGCGACCAATAAATAGAGTTGACTCACTGTGTTGCGTAGAGAACCATCAACTGTTTTGATGTTTGGGTACATGAACTAACTACCTTGTTGTGTAGTGGAAGAAAACACACATGAAAATGTACCAATGGTTGGTAAGTAAAAAAAAAGTTGGTAGGTAAAAAAAGCTGCAAATTATTTGTAAATGTTGCCGCATTGATCTGCTGTTTGTCAACTAAGAAAACTAGCAACTAAATCTTGAAAATCATATTTCGTGATGGAGAATTCATCAGCAAGGAGTATGCCCACCACCTTGTTTTCTCCTGTAGTTAGAAACCAAAATTATTGTATTTCTCAAAATTTGCTAACTGTGACATGGCAGCTCATTCTTCCTGTCTATCATGATTAGTGTGCATGTGAAATACAGAAGAAGGGCGGATTCGAACAAGATCAGATTACTTATAGTTTTTCTAAGTTATTTAATTATTCAAGTTTACTTTTCGAAATACTGCTCGTTATACTGCTGTTACCTACTTCAATCCGTTGGTTGACACATAGAAGACATAGATAGCAAAAATTCTGACCTCAGTGAAATTCTACGATCGTTCTGACTGCCTGCTTCTTTATGATCATATACTGCAAGTACTTGAAAGACGATTGTCCTGAATGGTGATTGCGGGACTCGTTATGTTGCCAATCGGTTGCTCGGAACGTTTTTCTCCATTTCCGTCGACAGTAAATTGATGGTCGAGGGAACTTCCTTGAAGGAAAACTTCGACCTCATCCCATTTCCACCTTTATCTACTTTGGCGGGGGTCGGCAGCCACAGTACAGTAACTAGTGCGGAGGTTATTTATTGAGGCAGCGAACCTTGAAATCATTTGGGGGTTGATCCTATTCGGGAAAGAGATTACCGACCCAAGCACCTTCAACTCCTCTTGGAGAAGATCCGAAGAACCTCCGCATTGTCCTTGTGGTTGTAATTATTGTACGATTAAGTGTAGCAAATTCACTCTCTGAACTGATCACTGAGTCGCTGTTTTCACTCACTGTTGCTGCTTTTGGTTTATTATTTTGAGTAAGAAACCTTTAGAATTGAGCAAGGAAGAAAATTATACCCCCTCCACCCACGAAATTTAATGGTTTACGTTTCAAGATACGTGAAATTCAAAAATTAATTGAAAAATGTCCGTTTGTCCGCCGTACGCCGCACGTTGCCTAGTTCTTATGAACCGATTTTGATGATATTTGTTTTATCGGCTCCAGTTTGGGTCTAGTTGTGCCCCGAAGGTTTTTGTTACTGCCAGTCATTTCTAAGGGGGTTCCAACTTTTTCAAAACGCCGTAGATAAAAACTTTTGATATACTGAAATTGTTTTGGTTTATTATTTTCAGTAATAAACTTTTGGAATCGACCAAGAAATTTATTTTTAATTCCCCCTGAAAATTTGTTGGTTTACGTTTCGAACTATGTAGAATCCGAAAATCGAATTAAAATTTTGCCGTCCGTACGCCGTTCGCTGTACGCGGCACTTTCCTTAGGTCCCTTGGACCGATTTTGATGAAATTTGGTACCCCTTTGGGGTGTAGTTGTGCCCCGAAGCTTATGGTTGATGTCAGTCACTTCTAACGCCTAGCTCAAAAACTTTCGATATGAAGGTATTGCTTTCACATAAATTTTGAAATAGTATTGAATTTTTAGAATTTTGAGAGACCACCCGGGGCTCAGTAGGACAAATAGTTCGCTCCTTACGAGGACTTAAAGGCCAAATCACACAAATGCGATCGTTGTGATGTTGTGATCAGCGACCTCTTCGCATTTCTGTCCATTCGCTTCCTTAGCTCATTTGGTAGGAGCTCCGATTCAGAATCGGAATGATAGGAGATCGATCCCCGGTCGAGGGAAGGTAATTTTTGATGACTCAACAGTATGGCGCAGTCAGTAGCACTCCTGACGGGGGCGGAGATGTTATGATCAGCGACCTCTTCGCATTTCTGTCCAATCGCTTCCTTAGCTCAGTGGTAACGAGCTCCGACTCAGAAGTGTAGATCTAGTTTAGTCTGACGATAGGAGATCGATCCCCAGTCGAGGGAAGTTAATTTTTGATGACTCAACAGTTTGTCTCTGAGTTGCACTTAGTCTTGCATCCTAAGCAACCTGTAGGTAATCAAATTTCCGTATTCCACAACTCTTTATTCATCCGAATTGAGTGTGAAGCGTATTCATTGATTTTGAAGCAAAATATGGTTGGTAGGTAGTGACAATGGCATCGCTGTGAATATATTCTTTGCAGGCGAGTTATCTATTCAAAAAAATAATAAACCTTTGTGTAATAATTTGCAGCGTTTTTTCATACATTTAAATAGCATAGATTTTAAAGAATTTTTTGACTCCACCCAGAGCTCTGAAGGCCAAACCGTACGCCTAATTTGGGTAATTAATTGCCAAATTACTGAATTTTCATTACGTTTCTTCATCAATTTAAGATCGTGTTTAATTTCTGAAACGAATGAGACCTCCCAGACGATCAAAAGTTGGATAAGGGTTTATCGTAAAATTTATCGTGGGCGCCACACAGTGCTGTGAGCATGTGTAAAAAATCGAAAAAACGACTGTCTATTAGTATTGGAAAGGAGCGCAAGAACCCCAGATAGTCTTTGAGCACGTTTCAATAGGTTTCCTGGCCTCACAGGCCTCCTGCTACAAGAGGGCAAGTTCCGCGATCATTTCTGTTAACAATTCATTTCACCCAAAACCTTGTCTCCAGTACTCTGTGCCCAAAACGCTAACGATGAACTACCTGCTCATTATGAGTGCGGATACCGTCATATCAACAAGTTAGGCCTCATTGCTCGTCACGGCGTAGGTATGTGCTTTATTCACGTTTTTAATTAAGTAATTTTTGAAGTATGAATTTCCCGAAATTTCTTTTTAAACCTAAAATTAAATAGTGAATTTCTCAAAAAGTGGAGAAATGAGGAATTAGAGCATTTGATGTATGTTGTCTGGCACTACCCCTTGACTCAATCGCGTTGAACTTGCCGCGACTTTTTTCCAATCTTTTCAGCTCACGTTCCTATTACTCAAGTTCCTACTAATGGAAAACTTTTTGAAAATAAATATCGGAGGAAAGTGCGGAGAGGAAAAAGAACAACATCCTCGCATTTTTCATATCAATAGAATAGAAAAGAAAAGATGATGAAGTCATCAACCAATATCTGTTTAGGGATAACTTCATTGAAACGACCACTATCCACGAAACTGATAATGCTGTACCGAGCATTATCACTAAGCACATCTAACGCTATGGAACTGAGTTGTGAAAGCGCTCTCCAGCATCAGCAACGCAAATGACAGTGACGATCTAGATTCATCATTGAGTGTAACGCACTTTTAAAGACGTATAATCATTATGTTTCGGTACCTAAAATTTTGTAAAATTGGTGAAATTTAACTTTTTTTAATGCAAAATTGTAATATTTTTCATAAACTTCTTCTAATATTATTTATTGTGCAATTTTCTTCCCTTGAACCATGAAGTAGTATGAAATCCATGTTCAGAGCAACTTCCCCTAACACAACTCTCTACAAATTGATTTTTGATCATCTGACCGATAAACTCACAGTACTGTGCGCCAGCCAGGCTAGGTTCTCAGCCTTCGGGGGCCAAAACCCCTCCCCCGCCCCACCTGCCCCTGATCCTTTGAAGCAATATCAGGAATTAGGATTCTTTCTATAGTTTCGAACATTTTTCAATTCTCCTGCTAAAAATCCGATTTTGAGGCTTTGTTTCTGCAAAATGAACTGACATAAATCTCAGAATAATATCGTGATGCCGATCAAACGTGGCGGGCTCTTCTAGTGCCTTCAGGTTTGCGTTAATGCGAACCCTAGTGAATCCGATTTCCAATTGTTGCAGTAATAAGGAGGTTTGTGATGTAACTGGCGCAGCCGTTCTGAACACGTTCAATGCGGGAGCCACCCCTCTCTCACGAGTAAGCCAATCCCATCGTACTCCATTCAAATGTGCTCGTAGTGGAATTTGCCTTCACGATGTTTTACCGTATAATCACATTATAGAGCTCCACCGAATAACCTGGGTGGTTCACTGTGAGTTTCGTCGAGTCCTTTTGAAAGAGGGGAAATTGTGGTTGGATTCTCCAGTTCCCTCTACCGTATCGTTCTAGTTCCACGTTTTGATCTTTCCTTCCTTCTAAAAAGTCGAACGATCGGGTTTGTATCTACCAGCCGACCTGCTCCCGCGGGGTTCTTAACTTGGAACCCATTAATTTTTAATTATTAATAATTATATTCCTCATTCCTAACTCCTCAACTTATCTTTGCCTCGGTCGCGCTGCTGTGTTTACACCGCAGTCATTCTCGTTGCGTATTTTGCTCAAAATTGGAAAATTTGACAATCTGAGAGACAATAAATTGAGGTACGCCTGCTTCAGTTAATATTTTTATTCATACATTTGCAAAATATTGGGTAGATAATTTAAACTTGAACAAAACAATAAAACCTCAGAAAGACTCGTCGCGCAGCTCTCCAAACACCGCTAGGTACTCAGCTCACGCCTTACTCGACGACGCCTGATTCAGGCGGCCTGAAGCAAAACTGAAAAGTAACTTTTACGTCGCTCACAAGTTGGTGACTCATAGTAATGAATTTTTAGAATTTTCAGAGACCACGCGGAGCCCTGTAGGACAAACCGTTCGCTCCCTACGAGAACTTAAGGGTTGGACTAACGATAAATCAGAAACACGAGTGTGAATCGCAAAAGAGGCCTCATCTCCGTTCAAATTTTAGCTGACCGAAATGCGATCGATGTTTTTCTTCATGTTGGTTGGTGGTAACAATGACAAAGCCATGTTCTTTGCAGACGAGATATCTATATAGAAATATAATAAACCTTTGTGTAATAATTTGCAGCTGTTTTTAGATTTTTGGATTCTAGGTACGTACTTGGAAACGTAAAGCAACAAATTTAGATAGGGGGGGGGGGGTAAATTTTCTTGGTCGATTCCAAAGTTTCATGATTCAAAATAATAAACCAAAATACAGAGAGGGGTTGGGTGAATTTTCGGAAATTTGGTCGAAGGGCGGTATAAACACCACAAGCGCGACCGACGGAAGTTTAATAACATCATCAATTGATACATAATTTCAATTCCATATTTTTTTGGCGCTCAGTAAAAAAATAGGTGGGCAGTATAGCTTCCTCTCTTAGTAAAACATGGACATAATATGTATAGAAATGGTTGATGTAAAAATGATTGATTGTAGTGTTATAGAGCAATGAAAAAGCAGTGGTTTTCCAAATTGATAAACAGGAAAAGGATTAAGACAGGCCTTTTTTCCCTCTTTTCTCAGAAGCCATTTCTACAACAATGGAACTTAACAGGCAATCATCTGGGAGCTCCTGCACCGCGATCCCCTTCAAATTCCCTGTTTAGCGTTTACCAACTCTCTGCCTTACAGCTATAAAACTCTTGGAATATTATAGCCATTTTCACAGTTTGATCGAAATCTTGTCATAATTCCGTATTCCTTCTGAGTCTACCAAGGTAGCGGAAGCTTTGTTTCACTTTTCAAGGTTGAAAAAAAAAAGTTCTCCGAAATCAAAATTTCCACTTGCGTTTTTCGTTGTAGACATTCCTGAACAATTTTGGTTCCGTATCGTTTGTCTGTCATGAAATCCTTGCCACAGCTATAACGTCTACAATTCTCGTCCGATTTCATTGAAATTTTCAGGGATTGTGCGAATTGGCATGTAGATGGTCCCCTATGAAAATCATTGCCGCCAGACTATTAGTACCCACTGCTCATGCGAATACGTGAAATCCTTGCAACAGCCATAACTTCTACATTTTCCAACAATATTCAGAGATGTGTAGAATCCCCTTTGAGAATAGTGCCAGGTACATAGAGATCGATGTTTTGAGTTCAACTACAATGCATCGGATCATCTATACAATCGGGTTATAGATACGAGGAAGCTATGTGCCACACCCGGCCCGACTGACATGGAACCTAAATTCTTCAAAAATCTCCTCCTTCCTTCAGGAATACCAACCTTCTTCATCATGAATTTGCCGAGTATTAAGTGTAGTAGTCCTTCAATCTCATTCATCTATTGGTACAAAACCCAAGGCTTCTCATTGTCCTGACACTAACACAGCTTTTCTTGCTTGTTCCCTCATACTGTCTTACACATTGATTTTATAGTAAATCCAGTCAAGAGAAGGATCTCTTGTCAGGATTCACTGGTATGACATGAAGCCCAAAAATCATCTTTCTCAGGAAGGTAAAAATCTCCGAAACCTGGAAAAACGTCTCAAATAGCTGCAGCTTCAGAACAGAACACCTAAGTGTAAAAATGCAAGAGCACAGAATTCAATGGACGAGTATCAGAAATAAACTTCTCGAACCGAGGACTTTACTCTAAGAAGACTTAGACGAACTCTATTCCCTGAAAATGGTTTTAGCTCGTAAAGGATATCATAAATCTTTCGAAGCTCTCTAAAACTCTGATGTATCGTGTATCGATTTTCACTTACCCGTCGCCAAACTTTCAGAGCCGGTCACGATTTCCATCACGTATTTTCAGTCGTGTCGCCTGCAATGCCGTTTCTTCATACGTTGAATGCTGATTTCACTTCTTTTACATTTATAACTTCATATATTACCTCGATTACATGACTTCTTGAGTTCTATTTAAATCATATACCTATTGCCACTACTAGCATAACGTACCTATGTAATTGATTGAATAAGTAGTAAGTATACACAAGTTTAAAAAGTCCATTCATGCAGCATGAATTAATGAGCGAATTTTCGAAGAAATCATTCAGTTGAAGGTGTGGTTAAGAAAAGGAACAATGGCGTTGCAATTTCTTCTAGAAAGTTTTTTTTTTACACGATTCTTGATTTTTTCGATTTTTATTATTTATTTCTTCTTATTTATTATTATTTATTTCGTTTAGCATACCAACATACTGTATGCACCGGGTATGCTTTGAAGATCTTAGGAGTCCATATTCATGTTCTACTCGTCTTCACAAACTCATAGAGTACCCACGCGGCTACTGCATTTATGGGTACAACAAATATACGCACGTATTCATTATATATATAAATAAATACATAATTTTCTTAATTTTGGACAATTTTCATTTTTGAAAAACGCATTGATGTCAGAAATTTTGTGCTGAATCCGAATATACTTTTTTTTTTTTACATATGATGTAAAAAAGATTTTGAGGCCATTGCAATAGCTTCATTTTCCTTGAAAATTCGCTAAAAACGCTGCTAATTATTGCCCAAATGTTTGCTGGGTATGCTTTGGAGATGTTAGAAGTCCATTTTCATGTTTCCATTGCAAATTGAAACATTGCAATAGCTTCATTTTCCTTGAAAATTCGCTAAAAGGATTGTTCTTTACACCAAGATTAAAGTAATCACACTTTGGTCGCGAAAAGAGTAAATTCACGACTGTGAATCTCATATCGACTATATCCTCTGAACATTGAAAAACCTGAACATGTTCCTCTGATATTTCTCAATACCTCATAGGCTGATTCTCCTAAAACTTGGTTGGTCTGTTGGTATTTCTGAGGATCTCCTATCGGATTATCTACTCAATCGTGTCAGGGATCCAAGGAAGCTGTGTGTCTACTTGGCAGACGTTTTAGTTTCACTACTTTTCTACCATGCAGTTACTTTATTCAATTTACTTGATAAATTACAAACAAGTGTGACGTGTCATTTCATTTTCTATCTTTTCGGCTACCTCTGTGTATCCTCCAAAGCATGTAAGTATCCCAAACGACGTGATACCACATCAATGTGACATAAGGGACCATCATAATACAAGCCAGGGGGCTGAAATTCGCGTAGTAGAAAGTCGCAATTCCTGATGCTACTCCGGCCGCAGTTATGAAGATTAACCCGAGTGGGAGTGAACAAAGGTAATGCACCAGCGGGTAGTGGAACCACCATAGCACAACTTGCCCGAAGTACAACGTCAGCGGAAAATCCAATTCGACCCTGGCAGTTTCGTCCATGTCCTGAGATACTCTGTACATCAACACCGATGATAATCCAGCCAAGATGTTCGATACCACGAGAAATGAGTTGTAAAGTTCCGCCCGCTCATATTCAATCGCCCACGAAGGTTGAAGGGCTTCATCCAGCCAAAGACAAGGCTCTCTGAGGAACTCAGACGCGTTGTAAGTGAATGCATATCCAATAAGAGGTCCAAATGTCAAGTCGATCATCCAAATTATTGACATTGTAGTTCCAAACGCTCGATTGATTTATTTTGAAATCTGACTGTGCACAGAAACTTTTCATTAATCATAATTATGCGGTGTCAAACGTTCACTTCAGATACCGGAAATAACTTATAGAAATGAAAAATTGACGAATTTGTAAAATTTGGTGTTAAGAAGAGGTTTAGTGGTCAGTTTTTGAAAACAATGCGTAACGCCTAAGAGAGAAAATCCTAACCTCGTAGCTTTAGTTTCCGTTACCGTGTTAACTTGAATATTGACAGCTCTGAATCATGTCATTCGTATGTTGTTCAATTTTGAAGCAGTCTATTGTATTTTTGGATCGAATTTATCCTTTTAACTTTTAATAACACTTTTGATTTGTATAAGTCAAAGCAGATTGATAACGAACAACGAAATACTTACGTTCAATTAAAAGAAAATCTCACTAAAACGCGATGTGCTGCTGTTGGCAGTATGAATTCCAGGTCTTTTAGGCCCTTGCCAGATGATAGGTAACTCAATGTGATAGACAATATCTGACTTGCACGAATCGCATCTTTGTATCTATCTTCTCAATGCCAGGGCGGAGTTAATCCAGTAGATAATCAAAACTTTCTTGGTCCATTCTCAAAAAGTTCCTGCAGTCCTCTGGTTCCGAATCACACAGGAAGTTTAGGTGAATGAGTGTTCATGAGTGAAGCGGTTTCTCAGTTTGTACCACTCCTTAGACCACCGTTGTTTGTTCTCTTGCTTCTTTTTTCGCTTCACTGCAACCAATGTTGCGATTAGGAAGCCCAAATCTGAGTTTGAAACCATTGTAAATCGAAAAAGCGAAAGCACGATCGCAACACACACTGTTCCACTTCTCTGCTTCGACAGACGAGGGAGTTTTGATCAAAAGATTGAAGGGTTGATTGAAGCACGCTTGAAGCTCCCATCAATCGGAGGTTGAAGCATTTGATCAAGGCGCTTGATAGTGTAGGGGCACCTTAACGTAACAAGAATAATTCATAGTACAACGAATATAAATTAATAGGGATACTACATAAATCACCCACTCTACGTCATAACTTTCCACCACAAACTCCAATTTTGGCGGGAGGAGTTGTGTGGGATCATGTTCTGATCCAGTGGAAAATCCCTGGTGGTAATGTGGTTTCCCAATTACCAAGCAAGTGATGATGGAGATTCCATTATCGGGAATCGCCACACAATTGTGTTGTCGAGCAAGATTCTTGCTATCGTAACAAGTGGCTTCCAGGAGTTCCAATGCTGGTGTTTAGGGTTCCACTAGGTCCTGTCAAGGGAAAAGAGCTCTAGGAGCGCCAACTCACACTCGTACATAACTTATTTTGATTGAATCAACAGTATTAATAGGTAATCATGGAATAGGTTTTACGGTTATGTAAAAGTGGAATTTACAATTAGATTCAACAAATTTCTACTAAACCAACCTAATAAAATCTGATTAAATTAAACATTATTATGAATAAAATAATTAACCTATGGAGTTGAATATATATATAGTACAACAATGAAATCTATTGGTATAACCGTTAAACCATAACACGATTTGAAAACTCTATAATAGTCGACAGATAGAAGTGCTAGCTTATGAATTTTATTGGAATCAACAAGCAAATCAAAAGCAAATGAGTGTTGTTTAATTGTATTCTTTCATTGTTGGCGATACAATTATACAAAGCCGGTCCACACTATCATTTCTTGAGGGTTGATGGCTTACTGACGTCTTCTTTCGTGAACATGTAGACGTTCCAAGTTACGTGATAAGAAAGCATTATCAAGTACGGGATCATGATGATGCCTGCGATTCTTCGAATTCCCCAAAACTTGGCGGTCGTTACGATCGCCGTGACTGCCGTCGACGATATCATCACCGTCGATATGGGGAGTGATCGGAAGTACTCGAGAGCCGGGTAGTACAACCAGAACAGGATCATTTGGATGTAATACACGGTCAGGGCGGTGTCTGTTACGTTCCTTGGAAGGTTGTCCAACTTACTACTTCTCCATATCAGGTAGGAACCGAAGCCTGCGAGTGCAGTAACAGTGCAAAACACGGGTTTATACCATTCCCAGTGGACGTGCACCACCCATTTCGGCTGGTCCACTTCGTTTACGAAGTTGTAGTCCGTCTTGAAGACTTCTGTCACGCAGAATGAAAACACGTACCCTATCAAAGGCAGCACGGTCATGTCCACCGCCTGTTGCTTCGACGCCATACTCACTCCTCACTCGGCAGTCTTGTGAAATATATTTTCTTGTATCCTTGAACAGTGTTGTGAACCTCCTGTATCAAATTTTGTTTTCATAGCAAACTTGACTGTACCTTAGTAGCAAGTATCATAATGTTATTGAAGTGGAGGACACAAGCAAGTTATTATTTTGAACCCAGGTCAGTTGTTTAATTTTAACGATTCGTGCTATGTGTCACACCCAGGCTGACTGCTCTCTCTTTGTGCTGATATTTCGATTTTCTTAACAATGACTTTGAATATTTCTTTGAAAATTCGCTCATTAACTCATGCTGCATTGATGGACTTTTTTGTCATTTTACTTTTATTTACCAGATCAATCACGAAGTACGAAGTAAAAGTGAAAATTAGTAATGAAAAAAATTAAAAGTGAAAAAAAAAGAATGTAATTTCCCAACCACTTCAATCCCTGAAAAGAATGAGGTCTTGTAATTTTTGTGTTCTTCCATGGGGATCAAAACTTGAACTTGGTTGTGCTCTTAGAAATCTAACATTTCCTAATTTATTTTTCGCTCAATTAGTTACTACTTTATCCCCTGGAGAACTGGGTAGGAATATAGATAATTGGTTGAGAGAAATAATTTTTGAAACGGACTGTTTGAAGCACTGTTTGAATCCAATCGGTAATGAAATCATTAATAAATATATCAGCATCGTGTTACTTGTATGGTTTGATGTGTATATGAAGTCGTACATCTGTGAGAGACGTTATCTTCTGTTTCTGTCGTGTAATTTCTACTCAGTTTCCATCTTTCGTTGCATCTTTGCTGTCACCGTTCTTCTTGGTGTCCGATTTATCTCTTTGTTTCAACCGATGTGTGTTCCAGTAAACCCACCAGTCGTAGTAAGTGTTGTAGACGAAGTAGAAGAGATTCGGAAGCGTCAAAACACCTGCAGATCCGCTCACGCTCCAAAACAGAATAGTCGTCACGCTAGCAGTGATGGTGGCTAAGGCCATAACCACGAAGGCCCATCGCGGTGAATTTCCCACGTATAGGATCGGAAAGTGCGCCCAGGACAAGGCCATCTGCCCAGCGTAGGAGACCAGGGGTATGATAGCTCTGAGGAATCCGTTTCTGGACACCAAGTACGAGGAAAACCCCAGGCATAGGTTGCTTCCGATGACGAGCGGAATATAAATCTCCAGTCGGTTGTGCAGCGCCCACTGCGGCGAATGGTACAGCTCAGCCACGTCCCAGCAGAGTACTGTGAACGAAATCACTCCTAGGAGGCCTACGTTGGGCAGCAAAATGGCGAAGACGAGGCTTGTTGCCATCTCCCCGCATTCAGATGGGCATTAGTGCTCGCGTGAATCCTCCCATTGAGTCATTTGTATTTTGATGTGTTGTGATTAGACATCAAGAGATTTTGTATCTAAGATATTTTACAGTCAAACCACAGACTGGAGTTTACCTTTAGTAATTTGCAGAAAAACTCCCCAAGTGGGTGTGGCACATAGCTTCTTTGTATAGTTTCCCGATTGTATAGTTGATCCGACGCATATTATTTAACCTCAAAAACCATTTTACAAGAACCGCACACTACCTTCAGTTTATAATTTCAGTACTACGGCAGCAACATTTATAGGGGACAATCCAGGGCTTAATCCTAGTTGTTAGGTGTATCTGATTCAGAATCCTAACTGATTATGTACGATACCTAAATGACTGAGAAAGAATTATTTGAGAAATAAGTTTACGCAAGCGCATCCGAGAGAAGAATGAAAATTATATTTTTGGTATCTAACGTATTTAGTTTCTTAACAACTCGTAACATAAACAATATCATAACTTGTAGTTAGTCCCTACAGCCATTCCCCCTTCAATCGCTTCTAGGAAGCGTTTTGAGAACCTCACTGTGCGTCCTGTCTTTGTCTTGTGTTCTGGTACTTTTTGTTCTGTTTTTGAATTTTCTGTCTTTAGTTTTTCTTGTATCTTGGGTTTGTCTTGATTCTTGCGTGTTTCTTGAGTCTTGATTGTTTCTTGAGTCTTGATTTTGTCTTCTGTGCTGTATTCATCTTTTGTCATCGTGTCTATAAGTTTGTGTGTTTGATTTTCACTCCCTGCTATGTGTCTAATGTCTGTTGAAAATTGTGATATGTACTGAAGATGTCGTAATTGACGAGGAGAAGCTTTTTCGTTGTTTTGTTTGAATGCAAATGTTAATGGTTTATGGTCTGTGAATATCGAAAATGTTCTTCCTTCTATGAAAGGCCTGAAATATTTTACTGCTGTGTACATGCTCAACAATTCACGATCATAAGTGCTGTACTTCTTCTGCGCTTCACTGAGCTTCTTGGAGTGGAAACCAATTGGTCTCCAACCTTGTTCTTCTTTTTGTTGTAGCACTGAACCCATTGCAAAATCAGATGCATCCACAAACAAACCTATTTCATACTTCGCACTGGGACATGTCAATGTAGCAGCATTGACTAGGTCCTCCTTGCACAATTCAAATTGTTTGATTGCTTCCTCCGACCATTCAATTGGACTTTCGTCTTTTTTTGTTGCTCCTTTCAGGTAGTCGTTCAAGACTGATTGTCTATCGGCAGCATTTTTCACAAATCTTCGATAAAAGTTCAGAGCTCCTAAAAATCTTCGGAGTTCAAGAACTGTCGACGGTCTTTGGTAATTTTTGATAATTTCGACTTTTTCTGGATCGGGACTTGTTCCATTTCTAGTAATCAAATGACCCAAACATATGATTTCGCTTTGACCAAATTCTGATTTGCTTACATTAATTTTTATTCCAAATTGGTTCAATCTTTCAAAAATAATCTTCAAATGTTCTCGATGTTGTGTTTCTGTACTGGATGCAATGCAGATATCATCCAAGTACGCAAAACAGAAGTCTAATCCTGATAGAACTGAATTTACAAATCTCTGAAAAGTTGCTGGAGCATTTTTAAGACCAAATGGCATGAAATTATACTCGAATAGGCCGAAAGGGGTGATTATTGCAGATTTTTGTTTGTCTTCTTCCGCCATGGGGATTTGATGGTACGCAGAAAGAAGATCAATTTTTGAAAAGATTGTTTTTCCTTCTAGAATTTGATTCACATCACCAATATGGGGAAGAGGATACCGGTCCACTATGGTGCGATCATTCAAACGGCGATAGTCACCACAGCATCTCCAAGTACCATTTTTCTTTTTCACCATATGTAATGGACTTGCCCATTCTGATTTTGATGGTCTGATGATGTTGTTATCTAACATAAATTGGAATTCCTGCTTAGCCTGCTTCAAGCGTTCTGGATCCAACCGACGAGCTTTTCCAAATACAGGTGGTCCACTTGTAGTTGATATGTAATGCTTTACGTCGTGGCGTATGTCAGTTGGGACTAGTGTAGGTTTGGTCAGATCAGGAAAATGTTTGAGAATATCGGCAAATTTGTGGTTAGATTGAATTGTACTGATGTCTTCATTGGTGGTGATTTCAGTGATTGATGTTGAAATGCTCAATTTTGTTTTGTTATCTATCAATCGTTTGTTCTTGAGATCAATTAGAAGATCGAAATGTTGAAGGAAGTCCGCTCCTAAAATGCCTTTAGTGGTTTTTGCAATAATAAAAGGCCATTCAAATTTTCGTTTCAACCCTAGATCCAAGTCCATAATTTTGATGCCAAATGTTGGGATTTCTGTGCCATTAGCAGCAAAGAGTTTGTATTTTTCTAAGCTGTCGCTTTTGATGTTACTCTTGGCTGGTAGGATGGAAACGTCCGCACCACTATCAACCAAGAACCTTATGCCAGATCGCTGGTCTCTTAAAAATAGTCTATGGCTGCTTGAAATTTCGAGGACAGCATTCAGTGCAGCTACTGGTGCTGACGGTTTCCGTTTCCCTTACAATTCCATTGGCAAGTGGAAACGTTACATTTCTCTGGTTTACAGTTTGCTCCAAACCTGAAATGGTAGTAGCAAAACTTTCCCTGTGGATTAAAACGAGGTCTACTTCTACTCCTAGTGCGACTTCGAGCAGAATTGTGACTAGAGCTGTTTGATCTGGATCTAGAATTAGAGCGTTGATTTCTCAGTTCACATATTTCTCGTTGAATTTCTTGGATTGCGTGTGTTAAGGCTTCTAGGTTGATGATTGCTTGATCTGTACCATTGTTAGATTGTTTTGTTGAATATTGGTCAGCGGAACTTGTACCTACTTCATCTACTCTTCTGGCGCTACAAACTCGATCAGCTAGTTCAGCTAGCTTGTCAAGGCTGCCTTCAGCAATTACCAGGATGCTTCTGACATCTTCAGGTAGTTTTTCAAGCCAGAGAGTTTGAAAAACTTTGTCGGAAAAATCGGCAGTACCAGCTAAGGCACGCATTTTCCGAAGAAGTTGACTAGGTCTCAAGCAACCTAGTTCCAAACCACTCGTGATTTTTTTAATTTTTGATTCTTCACTTTCCTTGAAAATTCCTATTAGCCTGATCTTTGCTTGCGTTTATTTATCGTGACATGTTGAAGTAACCAAATCGTAAATATTTTCAACGTAATTTTGTTCCAGTTGTGCCAAAATGTAGTCGAATTTCGTGCTTTCTGATGTAATTTTTCGTAATTTGAATATGGCCTCTACTTGGCAAAACCAGATATCCGGTTTTTGCGGCCAGAATGGTGGTAACTTAATATTTACCTGACACGTTTCTGAACTTTCCTCCTGGGCCGGGAACGGATCCGGTGGAACAGAAGTAGCCATCTAGGTGTATCGTACCTATTACAATTTTTGGAGTCACCAGATGTTAGGTGTATCTGATTCAGAATCCTAACTGATTATGTACGATACCTAAATGACTGAGAAAGAATTATTTGAGAAATAAGTTTACGCAAGCGCATCCGAGAGAAGAATGAAAATTATATTTTTGGTATCTAACGTATTTAGTTTCTTAACAACTCGTAACATAAACAATATCATAACTTGTAGTTAGTCCCTACACTAGTTATACCATGTGATCATTTTTCGTACACTTTCTCCAGTACAGTAATAAAGTACCTTTTCTCCTTGCGCTGTGGCTCCTACTGATCCAAAAACAATGAAATTTTAAGGCAACCATCTTGGAGCCCTACCTTGAAAATTACCCGTCTTCATGGAACGCTAAACATTAATACTACCTTCTAGCAATAACATCGCTGTCTGAGGGTTGTGAGTGCCTCATTTGGAAGAAAATTAATGGACCCTTCCCCCCCCCCCAGAAAAAATACTTACCGTAACACTACCTATTGTTACGTTTGCAAAAAGAAAATAAATAAATTAAAAAATAAAAACGTCTGCCAAGTGGGTGTGGCACATTGCTTCCTCGTATCCATAACCCGATTATATAGATGATCCAATGCATAGTAGTTAATCTCAAGACACCAATCTTTAAGTATCTTTCACTACCCTCATAGGGGACCATCTACACGCTAATCTGGACAATCCTAGAAAATGTCATCAAATTCGGATGAAAAATGTAAATGTTATGGCTGTTACAAGGATTTTACGTAAGCGCATGCGCAGAGGCTTCTGTAAATTTTAAGGCCTTGATATTCATTGGGGACAATCTACAATCTAATCCGCGTAATCCCTAAGAATGTCATCGAAATCGGGTAGAAAATGTGGAAGTTATGGCTGTTACGAGGAATTCACGTTTGCGCATGCGCAGCGGCTACTATCAGTCCGGGGGTGATGGTTTTTATAGGGGACCATCTAAAACCCAATCTGCATAATCCCTCAAAATGTCATTGAAATCGGATGGAAAATGTGGAAGTTATGGCTGTTACAAGGAATTCACGTTTGCGCATGCGCAGTCGCTTCTATCAGTCCGAGGATGATGATTTTCATAGGGGACCGTCTACTCACCAACCCGCACAATCCCTAAAAATTTCATAGAAATCGGACAATAACTTTGTATAGTTTTGCGCGTTACAAGGAATTTAGACAGACAGACAGACAGACACACAGACATGGAACCAAAATTGTTCAGAAAGGTCTAAAACGCAAAACGCGAGTGAAAATTTTGATTTTGGAGAACTTTTTTTTTCATCCTTGAAAAGTGAAAACAAAGCTTCCGCTACCTTGGTAGACTCGGAAGCAAAATTTAATTAGCTGAACATTGCTGTCTGAGAGTTGTGAGTGCCTCATTTGGAAGAAAATTAATGGACCCCCCCCTCACAAAAATACTTACAGTATCACTACCTATTGTTACGTCTAAAAAAAATTAAATAAAAAATGTTTGAAAAAAAAAGATTAGCTGAAATTTGAACGAAAATTAGGCCTTTTTTCCTTCAGTGATCAGTGTTTTGTGGTTCACATTCAAGTCATCATGGGGAACGAACGGTTTATACTACAGAGCTCTGAATGGTCTCATTCGATTCTAAAAGTTCAATTTTAATTTTAAATAGGTGAAAAAACAATACCTTTATGTAGAGATTTTTGTGGTAGGGCGTTTTGAAAATCATAATACCTATTTTCATCCCTTAGAAGTGTCTTTGTTAAATGTAATTTTTGGATTCTCTGTATTACCTGTAAACGTAAACCATCAAATTGTAAGGGAGGGCCATTCTTGATTTCGTTATTGAAAATAATAAACCATAACCAACCTGAATTTCAACAATTATTATCTACGTACCGTATTGGAGAATCCGTCGTAACCAGCAAGTCGAGTACAGGAGGCGAGCGCTTTCGATGTAAAGACATCATCTTCAGGCCGTCGAGAGAGAATTTCAACAATTTTAATCTATCATAGAGAGTGAGAAAGAGTAGTTGGAGGAGGTCTAAATCGCACTTTTCTTGAAAATTAGTTATGCCAGAAACAAGGGATAACCAATTTAGTAACCAATCAAGTTACCTACACAAGTAATTGAATATTTTGTTATTACCCGATGGTTGTATAGCTTATGCTAATGCCAATACAAATTTAAACAAGACAAGGGATAAAAGCTACGCAACGAAAATGTTAAGATTTTGCGAGCTTGTTCAGAGAAAGTAAATTGCGAATAGAAAGCTTGATTGTGAAGGACCAAAACTGATTCAGCTGCTCCATTATAAATTTATCTTTCGAAAAATATTTCGCCTCTACAATCGATAGTGTTGCTCATAAAAATATGCTTCAAATCAGTTTCATCAGCACTTTTAGCACTTGGCAGCCATATCTATCTGGCAGCTTGATTTCAGGGTCCGAGCTGAAGTTGAGATTCAGCCCCACTGTCTCAAAGGCATCGTCGAAGTACTGCAATTGGTGAATATCGGATGAGCTCCTCGATAACTAATAGTAGATCTCGTATTGACAAACTGAATTTACATTAAATTTCCATTTATATTGTTATTATAAGTAGGTGATGAATTACCTTCGGCAAGTGAATTTCATTGCGAATGGAAAAGAATCAACCGATATTCGAAATATTGTCGTGTCATACTCTCGTACTACAGTCAAACTCGATTTTCAGGATAAAAGCATACTTGAGGTCAACAGGCAGTCGAGTCCTCTCAATCCCCCCAGTCTCTCATATTTATTCTATCGGTCAGCTCGAATTCAAGAGGAAGTTGGAACAGTTGCGAAGTAGGTTCTCTCCCAGTGTTCCCTTCGGAAATGTCAGCCGAAGTTAAACTTGAAAGAAGTGGTTTTAGGGCCGAGCTTACATCGGAACCACCGCGTCACAATAGCGTCACCTAAAGTGAATTTGTCCCCTCTTTTTTTCGCTACGGAGTCGGAATATCATTTCACAGGCTCTTTACATATCTGGTCTTCCCACTTTCGCTCTTCAAACACGGCATATTCTTCTTGCTTACTCAAACTGACAGCCACTCGGCGCAGTTTTCCCTTTTTTGCCTTCATATGATGTAACCTTCGCGTTTTCAACTTCTTCAACTCATTCAAATCACGCGTATAATTCAACAAGAGTTGCCAATTTTTGGAAATGAACTATGGCGAACCATATGATTTGTAAATAGTAAGCATCTGTAATGAATAAAAAGCTGACAAGAGAGACAGACCAAGGGAAGGAATTCTAAAGCTCACCACTACTAGTTAGAATAATCTATTTATCATCTTGTTCTCGCGCTCAAGCAATTTTATCGCAAATCCACAAACTTAGTTCATTTATACTTTTATCCATTTCAACTCTGTAATAATTTGGTTAAACTTAAAATTTTTCATTCCCAAGTGTAAGCTAGAAAGGAAGACGCCAGTCAGTGTCTGTCTTCATCAAACTTACAAATTGGGAATTTTATAAAACTGTAATAGGTGAAATGGGACGTCATTAGGTGTCTGCCCTTATCACCTATGGCAGTAAGTAAGAAAGGAAGACGCTAGTAAGTGTCTGTCTCCATCGAACTTACAAAGTGGGAATTTTATAAAACTGTAATAGGTGAAATAGGACATCATTAAATGTCTGTCCCTATCACCAATGACAGTAGTTTGATTCCATAAAGTTGTAAGTAAGAAAGGAAGACGCCAGTCACTGTCTGTCTCCATCGAATTTACATATTGAAGGAATTTGCCGAAACTAGAGTAAGGGCGGTGTTCATAGTCCTCACTCAAGTCCGAGTTAGCCCCCAAGTGTGGCGGTACAAGTGGAGTCTACCCCTTGCGCAATTCATAGACGCGCACTTGAGTGTTCCCTGGAGAGTCACTTCCCACTCAAATAAGGGGGTCACTCAAGTCCGCGCTCACGGTATTCATAAACCAAACTTGACCACAAGTCGAGTTCGCACTTCACTTGAAAAGGCCGAAATCCCAAGTGAGCTCCTGAGGTTCCTGAAGTGCGAACTTGACTTGGGGATTTCACTGATGGTAATGGAAATCGAATGATATACAATGTAACTATAACATTTTAAAGTTATTTAATAAACATAAATGATTGCAATGGCTTGAAATAATGCAAAATACAATATTTTAAACAAAATAGATGTTTCGATGCCATCACTACCAAAACTTCTTTATTTTGTTTATAAAGTGATTCTGAGAATTCGTCTTTTTTCAATAGCGATCTTGATTCTCTTACAGTTCCAGCAATGAAATTTGTGTAGTGATTTTGTTAATTATGATGAGTGGGACGACGAGTTCGACTAGTTTGATAAACTAGACGTTATCGGGAGGAAATCGAAATAAGTTGAAATGGGTCTCCATTTAGTAGCTGTTCGAATCAACTTCTGATAGTACCTACTCGTAGGCCGTTCTCATCAATTTAGAAAGGAGACGCCACGAGCCTGTCCCTACTAAATTGAGGAGATGCAAATTACACATAGCTAAACTTATAAGTTCCAGACCCGGGGAAGTACAAACGATGTCTTTGTCATAATGTATCAAAAATTACTGGAGTCAGAACACAAACTATTCTTTGATTAAGACTAATAAACTAGCAGGACTATTTAGAAAAGAACATGCTTTAACCACTCATAACCAAAAACTATCACGACGCGAAATAGCGCGGGTACCCTGATTATGCTCGAATTCCCAACTTACCATTAACCCTAGAATGGCGACGCCTCTCCCTTCCCCCGCTGTTGGAAACGCTCGGAGTCAAAATGACTCCACGCATATAATAGTGTTTTTAGTACTTTTCGACCCCAATGTTTAAGCAAATGAGTAGTAGAGAGAATGTGGACTGAAAATATTTATTGTTTAATGAAAATTTCAAAAGAAAAGTTATAAAAATTAGGAAAAATAAGAATTTTTATCATTCTTCTACAAAATATTTCTAAGTAAATAAGGAATGAAATATTTTCAAAACGCCCTAGCTCAAAAACTTTCGAAGTAAGGTTTTTTTCGTCGATTTGAAACAATATCGAATTTTTAGAATTTTTTTAGGACTAACCGTTCGCTCCCTAGGAGTTGGACTTGGACGATAAATTGGAGTTAATCGATAAATCTGAAATATGGGTGTGGATTGCAAGAGAAGACTAATCTACGTTCAAATTTTAGATGACCAAAAGTTATGACCAAAACTTATTTTCCTAATGAAGGCACCCTTAACTCCCCATTTATTCGAATTGAGTGTGAAGCGTTTATTTCTTCAAAATAAACTTGACTGTGAAGCGAAAATATACTCGTAGTTGGTAGGTAGTGGCAATCAGTGGCGTCTCGTGAGAATATTCGTGAGGCAAACAGCTTGGCCAGTCACAGAAGAATAAACAATAACGAAAAAAGCTGCAAATTATTACACAAAGGTTTATTATTTTTCTAGAGATAAAGCGTCAGCTTTACCCTCGTCACTACCTACCAATCGTGTTTTTGCTTCAAAATGTTGTTTATTTAGATGAAATAAACCCTTCACACTCCGTTTGAAGAAATAAAGAATTCCTTGGTTTAGAAATTTGATTACAGGTTGATTAAGGAAGCAAAACATGTACAACCCAAAGAAACGAACATCGATCGCATTTTGGTCAGCTAAAATTTTTAAGGTGATAAGGCCTCTTTTGCGATTCACACTCTAGTTTCACATTTATCGTAAGTTCAACCTTCAAGTTCTCATGGAGAGCTGATAGTTTATCCTCTGGGTGGGTTCATTCGATTCTAAAAATGAAGGGTCACGGGGAAAAAGGATCAAACTCCCCTTTTTGGCCGAATTGAGATAGGCACGCCATCTTGTAGCTTGGGAGGAGTAGAATCGAAGGGTTGTTTCACTGTGTGGAAGAAAGATCGCATTCATTACTTTTAAAGCTAAAACAAATACGGGGCTCCGGGGAAAAAGGATCAGATTCCGTGCGCTCGCAGGGAAGAAAGATCAGTGTCCGATTTAAAGACCCCTTCCCTCGCCTTTGCATGAGTTGTATGGCATCACACCAAAGATTCATCAAGCACAAAAGCTCCTACTTCTGAAGATACCAGACAGCTTTCGCAATCTCTTCTACCTCGAAGAAGATGACTTCAGTACCAAAAGCTGCTGTAACATTGGGGAACCTTCACAACGGCCCCGTACCCATCAAAACCAGCAAAATCAAATGATTTAAAACACTTGTGTCAGTTTCTCGTCAACCCCGGTGTTAACAATTTCTGAGTCACTGTCCAACAGGTAGGGGAATGTAGGAGATGATGACGCCATTTCATATTGCGACGATCCTTTAGATGAATGATTTATTTATTGATTTTTTTGCCTTTTTGCAATTAATGTTTTGTACAAAACTATACCTAGTTTGGAAAATAAAGCCACTTTTTGCCCAACATTTTTCTGGAGGTGACAGTAAGGTACCTACAAACCCTAGTCAATTTACTGAAGTGAATTACGAGATTTTAATAAACAATTATTTAACATGGCGATATAATTTTAGGTATTATTGTTACCGAAACGCGGATATTTGTGGGGAAAAAAGATCAAAGTCCATACCTTGTTTGAAATTTCTAATTATTTCTGGAAATTATCTTCGACCTATTTAATTTTCTTTCTTTTCACTTGAACATAATTAAATTCCTGGTCAGGTGGCCCAAACAGTTCACTTTTCTTATGCATAGCGTCTGTCTGGGAAGACTTCAAACTTTGTTTTTCGATTTTCTCGGAATTAGGAAAAGAGGAGTCTGATCCTTTTTCCCCGTGACCCTTCAAATTCAATGGTACCTATCTCAAATTGGTGAAAAAACAATACCTTTATAACGAGAATTTTCGAGAGAGGGGGCCTTAAAAGTTACAGTCCTAGTGTTACACCGCTCAGAAGTGACTGACAAAACCTTCGGGGCACAAGTAAACCCCAAATGGAGCTCTTATACCAAATTTCATTAAAATCGGTCCATGATAATTAAGGAAAGTTCCGCGGACGGACGGATTTTTTAATATTCGATTTTCAAAATATACGTAGTAGCTACCTACCTCAAAAGTAAACCATCGGGGGGTTCAATATTGTGCAACTATTTCCAAGTAGGTACCTATCAACAAGAAAAAAGATTAGGTACAGTAAAATCGGGAACGGCACACCAGTCAGCGCCAGGCAGCCGCTATTTGCGGTGGCGAAAAAACTAAGTTTTCCTTCCTTGAGATAATGTGGTTGGATGGATATGTTATGTCTTGCCATGCATGGGTTAATTAGTATCCATGGCTCAAGTTTCTCTGCTTTCAAGGTCACGAAACAGTTATCCGATTGTTTGCAACAGCTGGTTGCATGGTAGTGAGGGTATGGCAATACTTGACACCGCGATTACCCCCCCGCCACCCGCCGATCGTCGCCTCTCACTCTAAACAGTCCCGAAAAATTCATTTTTTTGAACTGCTTGCCTTGCATCGCTTTGCCCCGCGCTAGTTCGCTTATCATCTGCAATCATCTACATTACCGACCTCTCCAAGTCTATGGTGTGTTGCGGGCTAGTATCCAAGGCAAAATACGTACTTTCTTATTCCATTCTCCTATTTCATCTAATATACTTGGTAATAATGAAAAAGTACCTAAATTATATTAAAATTTTCCAAAATTGGCTATTATATTACTTGAAAAAGATGGGAATATAGGGGAATCTCAACAAAAATTAATTTATTCATTTTGCTTATTTTTATTTAGGCAAACAGTGTTTGCTATGTTTGCCTGGAGGAGGCGCCACTGGTGGCAATAGCTTAGATGTGATCTTTGAAAGAGAGTGACTTATGCAGAAAAATAATAAACCTTTGTGTATTAATTTGCAGCGTTTGTATTTTCGACTCATCAACCCCCAAACTCAACAAAAATACATTATCTACCAACTAAATGTACTTATATATCCAACCATCTCAATAAATAGGTAGGTAGATGATTGCTGTAGGTACCTACTACAAACATTTGTCTTGATTGTAAGAAGCTCGAGTGAAGCGTGAATCGAGGCGTTGAATCAATATGATCAAATGTTGAGGATCCACATGGAAATGAAGATTCAAGTTGGCAGAATGTAGAATGCAAGGTCGGAATTGGAGTCGGTGAGTCAGGATAACGCCACCTTACGTTCCTTATTGGAAACGGGAGTCATTTTGACTTGTAAGGTTTGGGTATTTATTTTGTTGCAGTGGATAAAGAGCAGATAGAAGTCCGGTGACTGGCCCAACACTGAAGTGACATCCTTGGTGAAGCATTAACTCCACCTTACCTTGTGAACATTGTTCTAAAAAAACTGGTTGCTGGAGTCATTTTGACTCCACGTTTCCATTCTAGGGTTAATTTGAACTGACCAACGTCCAAGTTTGGGCTGGTTCTTGAGGGGGTCTCGGTCGGTCGCCATTCAAAAAACCGTTTATTCAGTTTGGTTTTTCCCATTTTTCTCTGACAATAATTATTGTTCGATTTTGATGATTCCAGCGGCAATCTTTTAGTTTTTAAATTCCCTAGGCTGCTGCACTAATGATTTTGAAAATTCTTGAAAATCTCAAATTTAGGTACAAATTTTAAACTTTATGCGCTATTAATCTAGGGAAATACTAACCTGGAACGAGGAACGAACGGCAACCGACTGAGACCTTCTTGACTGCCCATTACGAGCTTGCTTCCCATTATGGGCTGATTCCCAACACCCCGTCGAAGGGTAACCAACCCGAGCCACCGCTGCAAAGTCCATTATCAAGCTAAATAATGCCAGAACATGTTTCCAAGCGCCAATGGCGACATGTTCTTTCACGCTTCTCATTGTTTGTGCGGGTATTTAATCCTCTTCGGACAAGTTCTTTCGACATCACATATCTTCCCGGTCCTCGTGATAAGATTCAAATCAACTCACTTTGCCTATTCCAGAGAGCTAAGTGGGGGTAGGCTGAAATGTGCCTTCAAAGTGCAAACCTTTGAATGATTGATCACGCTCGTTACAGAAGCTCCTTGACAAGGCTTCAGTCTTCCACAAGTTTTCTCCCGCCCGTTTGAAACACCAGGTTTCAGCTCGGTCGACCAAGCTCTCCCCTTTTCGAACTGTTCCTCCTACAAGGGTTTCCAGTCAACTCTATTTACTTTGAGCTTCCCCCAGATGCGAGGAGAGACCCCCATTTCTCTCCTAGTAGGTATGTCGTATCTTCTTCAGACTAATGCATCTGCTAGTGCTACCCTCATCTAACAGCTCTCTCACCCCCCACTGCGATGGTTCGGAACTCGCTCGTCCGTGTACACAGAAACACGACTCTCTTCAGCAAATGCAACCCCCTGTTTGAGTGAAACCACTTTCCTAGGGCTTCGACTCGGTCTTAACTACCTAATTTACGTTTCCACCGGTGAAACCCTAAAGGATTAGTTGAGCATCTCATCTCCATTGATTTATGCGTGGACAGATCGTTGATCTTGGTCCTACACGTGCTACATCTCTGCTCGTTTCATACAAATTCCTGAGAAAATGTGAATGGTTTCTTCCTATCGTGTTGCAGAAAACGATGAATATAATTCTGAAAATCAAATTTCATATTGAGGAGTTTATCTTGCCACAGATACTTGAAGAAAGTGGCAAGATAAACCACTTTCTCCAAAATCAAAATTTCCACTCGCGTTTTACGTTTCAGACCTTCCTGAACAATTTTGGTTGCGTGTCTGTCGGTCTGTGTGTCTGTCATGAAATCCTTGCCACAGGGATTGTGCAGGTTGGCGTATAGATGGTCCCCTATGAAAATCACTACTACCGGACTGATAGTAGCCGCTGCGCATGCGCAAAAGTTTATTTCCTTGTTGCAGCCTTAACTTTTACATTTTCCAACAATATTCAGAGATTGTGTCGGTTGACGTGTAGAGTCTTATGAGGCTGGTCGAAAGTACTTAGAGATTTATGTTTTGAGAGCATCTACTATGCATGGGATCATCATGCAATCGGGCTATGGATACGAGGAAGCAATGTGCCACACCCACTTGGCAGACCTTCGTTTATGTGCCAAAGTGAAAACATGAAATATCAAAACCGCGTTCTATGCAGACTCGGTAAAATAATATAACATTGAATAATACTTTGTAGACTTTGCTGATCATCTTCCATCGTCTTCTAGCACGATTTCAGTTCTGTGTGGGGTACCTATAATTTTGGTCAGCTTTGCCACAGTGCTGGTTAAATGTCATACTGAATATTAGGTATATAAACTTGAGTAGTACCTAATTTTTATTTCAATTCATCCGTCATTTACTCACAAATTTTACATTTCTAATATAATGATACAATGATACCCACTCGTTTCCTTTCATGTAAGTATAAGTCGTAATCGATATATATATTTTTTTTTTTCAGGTAAGAAGTCCAGTAAATATCCATCCATCCACCGAAGTTAGGTACTGTATGGTACATTTCTACTTACTTGGTTTATTCAGGCATTTACGTATTCATATTAATACATTATAATCTCTCCCCTCCCCCCACTATTCGGACGTATAAGCTCAGGAAAAAGAAAATACATGTTTCTTAATTGATGGGTTTGCATTTTTATCTCCGTTATTTGGAAGTTAGGACGATCGTTTAGAGTCAACTTTCCTTTTTTCAAGAATTTCAATGAGGCGTAAGCGCGAAAATGCTCGAACCGCGTGCTAACTTTGTTTTTTCTTATGTGAATTCTCCTCGGATTCTAAGTAAAATTTAATGAAAAACGCACTTTTTTGGCATTTAGGAGTGGTGATATCCGTTTTCGGTTTGATTCCATTTTGTCGCAATTATCGAGGTTCAAAGAATTTTTTTTTTCGTAGGGGGTGAGGAAATCTTCAAGATCCAGGGGTGGAAATTGGGTCTCGTAAGATACCCGAGGGAACCGTTCAAACGGGTTATGTGGGATACAAACCCACTAAAACCTCACCTCCTTATCCCACGTGGGATCTCAGCCTGGAACTGTTCAACACTTTACTTCAGGCTGAGTCCTGGGAGTCTTCTTAGTTCTCTCCTAGGGGGCCGGTCCATGGTTCCCCTTCGCTGCCTCTCCTGTTCTTGAAGGATTTTTGTTCAATATTTTCTTCACACAATCTGCCACAGTGGTCCAGTTTTTATTTTAGAAGAATTTTAATGGTCGTACATCTGCTCCAGATTCCCTCGATTTTTGGGTGATGCCTTTCCTCACCCTTCAGCAACATGGGCTTCAAATTTCCTCTTTTTCTGTAGATTCTTTTCACAATACGAAAACCTCATTTGGGTCCCTCAAAGAAGCACTTGGCGGGGAGCGTTTGCGACAAAAATCAGCGGGTTCAGCAGTTAGTGCGCAACTGGATGATATGTCGAAATCATTTTTCGAAAAAGGAACTAAAAAACTGCCGATTTGTTGGAAAAAGTTTATTTAAGCAAGGGGGCTATGTAAAAGGGGCCCAAGAGGCATTTTTTTGTTTTCCATGTGAGATAAGATTTTAGTAACAAAAGGCCTGTTTATATTTGAATCCCTCGTACCTACATGGAGAAATTATCGTATTGTACTTACTCCTTATCCTCCTTACATGGTGAATTATGGGCCCACATAGGCCTAAGCATCCGACAGACATATCGTGAGATTTTCCTTCTGAGTAAGAATGGGGCTGTACCTAACCCACGTGTCGCGACGCCAAATGGAGAGGCTGTCATCAGTCGGGAAGGAGATTAGTGGAAGGTGGGGCGAGAATCGCACCCTCGTCTCTCAAACCAGGAACCGTCGCAGATTCCCCCTCAGTTCTATAAGCACAAACTCGGCTTAAAGGATTTGAACCGTACGTGCTTTAAGAGCTGACGCTCCCTCTCGCCAGATTTCGTGGGTTTTAGCGGAGTTCTGGTGGAGTTCGACTTTGGTGATTCTAAACAACACGATTGAAAAGCCTGGAACGCGATTGTAGATATAGTTCTCTTTTAATGAACTGATCACAGAGAATGATGGTTGATGTCAGTCACTTCCAAGGGTTGAAATTTTGAAAACGCCCTAGCTCGAAAACGTTTAATATAAAGGCATTGTTTTTTCATCGATTTAAAATAGTATTGAATTTTTAGAGACTTTAGAGCTCTTCAGGACGGTTCGCCTAAGGGGTCGGACTTACGATAAATCAGAATTGCGAGTGAGAATCATCAAAGAGGTCTGATCTCCGTTGACATTTTAGCTAGGGTCACTACGGCCAAGTGCGCCATACGGGCAAGTGTGTTCATCGCCTATTTCTACAACCAGGCTACTCATAGAATTTTTTTCAGCGATTTATACCATTAGATCAGGTGTTCATTGACTTCTGATCGAATTTTGAGCTCTTTTGCAGCTGTGTGAGTGCAATTATCGATCATTTTCCAAACATATATCTTCCAACTCAGTTTCACAGTTCAAAGTAGGTCTCGTAAAATTGATTTTATGGATTATTTCCCCACCTTATTCTCTATTTTTGCTTCCGAGTCTACCAAGGTAGCGGAAGCTTTGTTTTCACTTTTCAAGGATGAAAAAAAAAAGTTCTCCAAAATCAAAATTTTCACTCGCGTTTTGCGTTTTAGACCTTTCTGAACAATTTTGGTTCCGTGTCTGTGTGTCCGTGTGTCTGTGTGTCTGTCATGAATTCCTTGTAACGCGCATAACTATACGAAGTTATTGTCCGATTTCGATGAAATTTTCAGGGATTGTGCGGGTTGGTGTGTAGACGGTCCCCTATCAAAATCTTCATCCCCGGACTGATAGAAGCGACTGCGCATGCGCAAACGTGAATTCCTTGTAACGGCCATAACTTCTACATTTTCCATCCGATTTCAATGAAAATTTCATAGATGTTACAGATTAGTATTTAGATGGTCCCCTATGAAAATCATCATCCCCGGACTGATAGAAGCGACTGCGCATGCGCAAACGTGAATTTCCTTGTAACGACCATAACTTCTACATTTTCCATCCGATTTCAATGAAATTTTCAGGGATTATGCGGATTAGATTGTAAATGGTCCCCTATGAAAATCATCACCCCCGGACTGATAGTAGCCGATGCGCATGCGCGAACGTAAAATCCGTGTAATTGCCGTGCGTACGTCAGAATCTCAAATTCTACACTGTCTACTGTCAGGCGCCCGTAGCACATTCGCAGCGTGTCAAACAATCATCCAAGGGGTCACGGGTACGACTCCCAGCCATACCAAGAAATTTTTTGATTTTTTGAGTAGTGACTCACTTACATTTTTCATCCGAATTTGATGAAATTTTCTAGGATTATCCAGAGTAGAGTGTAGATGGTCCCCTATGAGGGTAGTGAAAGGTACTTAGAGATTGGTGTTTTGAGATTAACTACTATGCATCGGATCATCTATATAATCGGGTTATGGATACGAGGGAGCTATGTGCCACACCCACTTGGCAGACGTTTTTCTTCTGTAGCTGTCTCTGCGTTCAATTCGTTCGACGTAGGAAAAGAAAAGTCAAAATTACGTTTTTTAGTGCGATAGCACAATTTCCCTGCAGTTTTGAGATCAAGTGCGCTATCAAGAATGCGGCAAGTGCGCACAGCTTGATTTCAGTGACAGTAGAGAGATAAAATTCTCGACAATTCTCAGACATGGTTGTGCACATAGTTTACACCTACAGAGGCTCTCAAGGCTCAATTACTTGACTTGAGTCAAAATTGATGAAGGCTAGTCCAGATTAAAACTCTACTTTCCGAATGAAGCAGGTTTTCGCAACAATTATTCTCAATTTTGAAGGATCATGATTGTCTACAATCAATTTATAACATTGCAATGACATTTTCGCTCTTTTCAATTTTTAAACATGAATTTGGATAATTCATACCCAGTAACTTTTGAAAGTAGGTTAATACTTATTTCACCCAGTTTTTCCAAGTATATGTCGATAAATCTTCCTAAATTAATTTTTTATATTTTTAAAACGTTTTAATTCACCTACCTAATTCAACACGTTTTTCCAAGTAAATCTTCTGATATATCGAAATATCGATATATTTTCTCCGATATATCGTAGATATCGATATTTCATTGACGATATATCATTTGATCTATATATCGATATATTTCATTCGATATGCCATCCCTAATCGCTATTCGTATCTTCGAGTTGTCTTCAGTTTTGCGTCCTTAGCAACCAGTAATCATAACCTAACAATAACTTCAACTCCCTGTTTCTTTGAACTGTATTATTTCTTCCAAATAAACTTGATTGTGATGTAGTTATGTGGTAGGTAGAGCCGTTTTCTTTGAAGACGAGTGATCTATACAGAAAAATAATAAACCTTTGTGTAATAATTTGCAGCGTTCTATGATTGTGTGCCCAACTGCGGGGTATGAAACCATCGGACCAAACATCCCAAGACCAAGTATTTTTTTGGTCCTTCAAAAGTGGAAACAATTATTGTGAAAACCTTTCAAGTTTTAATCTACACGCATCTCAAATAAGTAGGCAAATAAGTAGGCATGACTGTAGATTGTGTGTCTAGTGTCCTGTCTTCCGATGTTTAGCTGGTGGGGACTTTCCGTCAAAATAAACTTGAATGTTAACCATGCGCGATAACATGGTTGGTATTTACTATTTATTTATTAAAAACCGGGTTCTTCGCAAACTGGTGATCTCTAAAAACAAAAAACCGTTGGGTATTAATTTGCCACGTGTTTCCAATTAATTGTCAAAGATATTGGTTATCAATAACCAATAAACCTACGACGAGTTCTGTTTCGGGAAGAGTGACGGAAGAGTTTGTTGAAGTATTTAGGTTTATAATAAACCGTTGTGTAATAATTTGTGGTAAAATAGCAGCCCATTTTGAATCTTCTCATCTACCTCACCGAGTAACGAACTTCCTCAGAAAGTTCTATTTTCCACCGCGTTAAGCAGCACTGTCGGGGGGGCTCCCTCAGGTTGTTCGAGATCTGGAATTAATTATTAGCCGATCCTCCGGATTCGGCGGGCCCAACCGTGCGAGATAACAGATTTCCCGTTTTCCTTCCATCGAGGGGATACCTCACCTCCTACAATTCCACCGAGTAGTTTCCTCCCTTGATCTTCAATTCAAATCAATCTGTCCCTTATTTGCCTTCCTTCTCCCACCGTTTCTCTACAGTCGGTTTCTCCATCCTCTTCGACTCCCTCCTGCCATCTATTCCATAAAGTCAATCAGATTAGGTCGAACAAAGGGCTCATTCCCTCCATTCTCTCTCTCGACATGGGGTTCTTCCTTTATACCCGTGTAATTCTCTTTGTACCCCCTTTTTTTAGGGGCGTTTTGCAGACGGTAAAGGTCGAGTGGTTCGGTAGGGGAAACGCTGATAACAACATTCGTGGAGGTTGAATACTTTTCTTCAAAGAGGTTGGTACGTACTTACCTATCCCTCTTCCATTGTGCAGTGGCAGAATATTGTTGAGTGCTCAGTGAACTGGTTAAATTACACTGGTCGTCACACATCAATGCAGTTCCTCATTAAATTGCTTTCTGTATGGGAAGTTGTCTGTCAGAAAGGAAGTATTATTCAGATAATAATATTACAATACAGATAACACATATTATGTCACATATTCGATTTCACAACAATTTGTTTTTCAAATTTTACGGTACAATTTTGTTTATTTGATTTGTTCTTTTTGATTTATTCTTTTCAATAATAAACCTTTGGAATTTCAAAAAAAAAAAATGTTTTCACCCCCCTCAAAATTTGTTGGTTTACGTTTCAAGGTACGTAGAATCCGGGAATCGAATAAACATTTGGCCGTCCGTCCTCCGTACGCGGCACTTTCCCATTTAGCATTGACCGATTTTGATGAAATTTGGTGTGTAGCCACCGTTTGGAGTCTAGTTGTGCCCCGAAGATTTTGGTTGATGTAGGTCACTTCTAAGGGTCGAAAAATAAATTTTGAAATTTTGAAAAAAAGGTATTGTTTTTCCATTTATTTAAGATAGTATAGAATTTTTTGAGACCACGCGGAGCTCTGTAGGAGAAACCGTTCGTTCCCTACGAGAATTTAAGGGTTGGACGTACGATAATACAGAAACACGAGTGTGAATCGCAAAAGAGGCCTAATCCCCTTTCAAAGTTTAGCTGACCGAAATGCGATCGATGTTTTTCTTCAAGTTGGTTGGTGGTAACAATGGCAAAGTCGTGTTCTTTACAGAAGAGTGATCTAAATAGAAAAATAATAAACCACTATGTAATAATTTGCAGCGTTTTTCATTTAATTTTTTTCTGGTTGAATAAATTAGATGGCTCGGGTTGTGCAAATTGTCTTAATTCCAATTTGGGTACAGTTTTTGTTCCAATGGTTTTATGATGTTCGTCCATCTCAGGGGAGGAACCGGGCTTATATTTCTTAATGCATTTTCTATTCTATTTTTAGATCCAAATTGTCTCTCTCTCAAGTGCCTCCCCATCCGTTTCATATTCGGAAATGAGATAGAATTTGTCCAACCCCTGGGGTAGTCGCTGCTCCCTGTAAGGGAGAGTTTTCCTATTCAAGTAGGGTGATTTTGTTATTTCGGCATTTGCAATCCGCAATGGGATGATGGTTGGTATGCGCTTACGCGTAAAGATGACTACCTACCTTAGTCTTTGCTGTAGCTAGTTCAAGGCTATGGTCTTCCACCCACTCGCGATGGATGTCTTTAAGAAGGCCAAAGTGTGATTGGGGTTCAATATTGATATGTACTGGGGTTTGAGAATTTTGGATACACCCCAGCGAATATTTAGTCTAAATGGAGGACATATCCATGATCTAATGTTTCTCCTAAGAAGGGAGACATTTTGTTAAGATTTCTTGAAAATAGTGGATTTCGACAATAAAAGTTTGTTGGTGCCTCCAATCACTTGTTTTCCTTCCTTTCCTTTCCTTTTGTTCATGTGAGGCAGGTGTTGTACCTTCCAACATAGCTTTGTGCAAAACAACACAATCGTACGGAAGTATGTATCTATGTTTATCTGCCCCACGATATATAGATAACCACATTCTTATACCACGTATCGTCACTTAGATAATAGAGTTTTTGATGGATCCTACATTAGTTTTCAATGCCGGATTGAATAGCGCTACTGCCAAAGTCTTGGAAAAATGGCTTATAGTAGAAATAGCCAATTTTTCAAAAAACCGTGTCAGTTTGGTTTGTTTACTTTTTCTAATACCTCGTATCAAACCTCTATGCTCAGTGTCAAAAGATCCAACACCTCCTGAGTTTCCAATACCACGTATGAGAGATTTTATGATCAAAAATTCATTTATGAATTTTTTTCTCCACTCTGCTTATTGGAGATGGTTGTCAAGTTAACGCCATTCTTAAAAAATGAGAAAGACAACTTAACAAGTAACTAAACGTTTTTCCTCTCCTGAAAAGTTGAACATTTTTCGATTGTTAGAATGAGGGTATCGCGAGTGTGGGCATCGTGATCTTCACGTGACTAGTTAGATACGACTACTTTACACTTGGGATCCTCTGTGAAAGCTGCAGGATCCATCGAAGGTTGGCGGCAAAGTCCCACTAGGTCCAGAGAGTAAAATTAATCTAAATGCTTTACGTCTAAGAAATGTTTTCGACACGACTAAATCCATTACCGGAGTCTCACAACTGTCGATTAAAAGTCTCACAACTGTCAGTTCGTTAACGTGATGTAACGAGACATACAAAATTCGACGAGGCAAATAAAGCGAGGAAGGTAAAAAGTCTAATTACCAAGTGAAGCTGTCGGCACAATGAAAGCGGGAAAGTTTCTCCAAAGGAATTATAGTTCGAGAGAAAAGGAACTGTCAGCTACTTTGAGTCACTTCTAACAGGTGTCGTCCCAGATTGTTCAGGCACCACCGCGTTGTAGGTCTACTTCAAAAGAGTTTAAACGGGTAGTTAACCGTAAAAATCGAATTTTTCATCAAACCTATCATGAGTAAGCTTCAGTTTACTTCTAAATTATGTGATATTTTCGATGATCGTGTGATTTTCTCCATAAATTGTCTCCTACAAATTTCATCCTTGTATCCTGCATCCTTGTAACAAGCATAAAATTCACAGTTTTCACCACAATCCGGATGAAATTTTGAGGGAATGTGTGATTGGGAGTTGTGAGTGCCTTCATTAGGAAATTTGATTACTGGTTGCTAAGGACGCAAAATTGAGTACAACTCAAACGAAAAAGGATCGCATTTTGGTCAGCTAAAATTAGAACGGAGATTAGGCCTCTCTTGCGATTCACTCTCGTGTTTCTGATTTATCGTAACTCCGTCCCTTAATTTCTCATAGGAGCGAACAGTTTGTCTTACAGTGCTCTGGGTGGTCTCATTCGAATTTCCTTTCAGTCTCATTAAAATTTCCCACTAAATAGTCCTAATATATTTTAATTAAAATTTTGCACGTAGGCAGTAAATACGTAGCAGACTGGTACAGCGTTTGAACAGTTCATTGCTGCAACACCTCGTTATACGAACTCCCACGCTTTCTATTCGCTCCTGTTACAAGGCGTTCTCATTAAACGGGACATTAAACTAGTCAATTCCCTCCCAAAAGCAGTAATGTCGGTGAAGTTTACGAGGACCTAGCGGTACTTTCCCACCTTACGACGAGTAAAAGCGTTGTCAAGGCGTCGTCATCTCTCGGGAGGCTGCGAGAATGATGGAACTTGAGGCAGCTCCTCGTGGGATCCGCTTCTCTCTTTTGTCTTGACGTCGAGTCGCCCGCGACATTCCAAGCTGTCAGGTGCACTTTGCCTCAGGATTCTTCGGAATTAGGGGTCCTAAAGGCTGAAATTTGGATCGCAGGTGCGCCGTAGTTTCAAAGCGCGTTGGGGAGCACAGGCGTCTCTAATTCCACCCTGGAACCTCTCAAGGCTAAATATCCCTGATTTTCAAGAAAGTTTGATGGTACAAAAGAAATTCAACAAAAAGAAAAGAATTTACGGTGAGGGTGAATCCTTGGTCAATACACAAAATATGTATAGGGAGAAAAATTTAAAACAAATTTAAATGAATTATCGATTTAATTGACAACTTTAAACATTCAATTTTAAAATGAAATTTACTAAATTCCTCAGGGTTTGTGACAAATATAGTACTGTAATGTCATACATTTTTGTTCGGTAGTTCTCCAATAAAATGAGGTGTAGGAAAACCCCAGAGTAGTATGAGTCATCACCAACACAGATGAGGTGAGGAAGGGAAAGATCACGTCATCTGACGTCACCTCTTTGCCACTCTCCCCTCACCATAATAGCTAGAGTATATAAGCTGCACTCAGGGGTCTTCCTACATCCATTCGTACCTAGTCAATCCGACTTATCATTTCTTGCCTTCACCTTACCTACGGCCCAGATCCACAGAGGGAACGGGTTGCCCCATAAAGGCGCCGAACCTCTATCTCCCCTTAGGGACCTCACAAGAACACTAGGCTTCATTAGGTAAATGCTCCGCTTCCCGCTGGTAGGTCTGGGTCCAGACGCCGAGGTTAGTGGAAAGATATTTCAAGCACTTATCTGGACGGTCGGCCACGAGGCGCCGCGGATGTAGTGCCAAAGCCGTAGGCTTAGGGATCAATTTCTCCGTTGAGTAGGGTTCAAGCTAGTTTACAAATCAGCGCATTGTGAGGACCATCGCCCTCACTCGAATACATGCAGAACACAACAAGTACGCTATCAATTAGATAAATAGGTGTTACTCTTGGGTATTTCTGTTTGTTCCTTCAGCCGATGAAATGAAAAAGTTTACCTTATGATAGTGCAATTTGAATACTTTGCTATATGTAATGGACGGTAAGGAAGGAAGGAAAGGCAGAAGCAGTAGATTGTAGTTTGAGGAATTTTCCAGCTGTGCATCTGAAACTGATATGCCAGGCTAAAAGAATTTATTAAGTACCTATCTAAGTAGGTAGTTACATCCACTTTCCAAACGTGTAATCGTATTTGAATTTCAATTGAGTTTGAGAACGTTCGACCATTTTAGTTCTACAAAATCGAAAATACGAGAAAAACTCACCGGGGGGGGGGGGGGGGGGGCAAACTCCCCTACTTAAAGCCTACGGCGTAAATTATAAGAACATGGAACTTGTTTTAGACAAATTTAATGCAAAACCTTTAGTCGTAGGTAGGTATAATACAAAAGTTATATTTTCCCTCGTAACATATCTAAAATACATTAAGAAAACGCTGCAAATGATTACACAAAGGTTTATTATTTTTTATATATAGATCACTCGTCTGCAAAGAATACGAATTTTCCATTGTTAACACCTACCAACATGAAGAAAAACCGATCGCATTTTGGTCAGCTAAAATTTTAAAGGTCTCTTTTGCGCTTCACGCTCTTGTTTCTGACTTATCGTAAGTCCTACCCTTAAATTTTCGTAGGGAGCGAACGGATTGTCCTACAGGGCTCCGCGAGGTCTCAAAAAATTATAAAAATTCTTTACTATTTTAAATTGATGGGAATACAATACCTTTATATCAAAATGATTTACGTTTATCATGTTGACCTCTTATTTCAATTATTATATTAAATAACTCTTCGGGTGTTGACGGGTGAAGATTTTTACTCAGGTCGGTTGTTTTATGCTTTATTCTTTTTTCTCCCAACGTTTCGCGTTTATGAAAAAACGCATCTTCAGGGGTTTCCTACAGACAACAAAACAATATTAGGAAGGATAAGAAAATTAATCACCCATTATCGGTTTTCACATCCTAACTAACCTAAAAGCTACTATAATATACTACATACTTACATTAAATCTTCATTTCTAAGTGAAACAACGTCGGATGTACCGTAGATACATATTAGTCAGGGAGGTTTTTTTGGTAGGTACAATTATTCATACCTGTTGTGTGCAACAAAACCACATTAAATTAATAAGTTATACAATTAAAGTTATGAGACCCTCAAATATTCATTAAATTTACTATTTCTGCATCAACTTGTCAAACATTATCATTACATACCTTGTCATTCATTTCGTTTCATTTCAGCAGATAAAACAACAAAATTAAAGCTTTTATAAAAATGTAACAACAATAACCGACCAATTGACTAGAAAGGCACATGACTAGACTTTTTAATAATAACTAATAATTGCATTTTTGCTAGGAACATATTAACTAATTAATTTGAGTAAAATACTGTCTAATCACAGTCATTATCAGCTGATATCACAGTTCATTTTTATTGCCTTGATAGTTCAAGATTAGACACAACCACTTCCCACAAACAATAGGAATGTGGTGTTGTCATGGTGGAATACAGTAAAATTTATTTTGGAGTTATTAAAATTAATTATTGCACACATCAGGTTTATTTGCTATATTAATTTGTACGAGGTTCAAACAAACAGAAGAACTTTGGGTTTAAAACTTTTAAATCATTCTTTCTGATGTTGTACACATCATTTCCACCTTTCACAATGTGGATATTTTCAAGGATTTTTCTCTTTTTCATATTATGTTCATTAGCTAATATTTTCACTCCATCGATATCAATTTCATGCCTGACATTTCGGCAATGCTGGGCAATCCCAGACACGCTGGTCTTCCTACATCCATTCGTACCTAGTCAATCCGACTTATCATTTCTTGCCTTCACCTTACCTACGGCCCAGATCCACAGAGGGAACGGGTTGCCCCATAAAGGCGCCGAACCTCTATCTCCCCTTAGGGACCTCACAAGAACACTAGGCTTCATTAGGTAAATGCTCCGCTTCCCGCTGGTAGGTCTGGGTCCAGACGCCGAGGTTAGTGGAAAGATATTTCAAGCACTTATCTGGACGGTCGGCCACGAGGCGCCGCGGATGTAGTGCCAAAGCCGTAGGCTTAGGGATCAATTTCTCCGTTGAGTAGGGTTCAAGCTAGTTTACAAATCAGCGCATTGTGAGGACCATCGCCCTCACTCGAATACATGCAGAACACAACAAGTACGCTATCAATTAGATAAATAGGTGTTACTCTTGGGTATTTCTGTTTGTTCCTTCAGCCGATGAAATGAAAAAGTTTACCTTATGATAGTGCAATTTGAATACTTTGCTATATGTAATGGACGGTAAGGAAGGAAGGAAAGGCAGAAGCAGTAGATTGTAGTTTGAGGAATTTTCCAGCTGTGCATCTGAAACTGATATGCCAGGCTAAAAGAATTTATTAAGTACCTATCTAAGTAGGTAGTTACATCCACTTTCCAAACGTGTAATCGTATTTGAATTTCAATTGAGTTTGAGAACGTTCGACCATTTTAGTTCTACAAAATCGAAAATACGAGAAAAACTCACCGGGGGGGGGGGGGGGGGGGGGGGGGGGGGGGGCAAACTCCCCTACTTAAAGCCTACGGCGTAAATTATAAGAACATGGAACTTGTTTTAGACAAATTTAATGCAAAACCTTTAGTCGTAGGTAGGTATAATACAAAAGTTATATTTTCCCTCGTAACATATCTAAAATACATTAAGAAACGCTGCAAATGATTACACAAAGGTTTATTATTTTTTATATATAGATCACTCGTCTGCAAAGAATACGAATTTTCCATTGTTAACACCTACCAACATGAAGAAAAACCGATCGCATTTTGGTCAGCTAAAATTTTAAAGGTCTCTTTTGCGCTTCACGCTCTTGTTTCTGACTTATCGTAAGTCCTACCCTTAAATTTTCGTAGGGAGCGAACGGATTGTCCTACAGGGCTCCGCGAGGTCTCAAAAAATTATAAAAATTCTTTACTATTTTAAATTGATGGGAATACAATACCTTTATATCAAAATGATTTACGTTTATCATGTTGACCTCTTATTTCAATTATTATATTAAATAACTCTTCGGGTGTTGACGGGTGAAGATTTTTACTCAGGTCGGTTGTTTTATGCTTTATTCTTTTTCTCCCAACGTTTCGCGTTTATGAAAAAACGCATCTTCAGGGGTTTCCTACAGACAACAAAAACAATATTAGGAAGGATAAGAAAATTAATCACCCATTATCGGTTTTCACATCCTAACTAACCTAAAAGCTACTATAATATACTACATACTTACATTAAATCTTCATTTCTAAGTGAAACAACGTCGGATGTACCGTAGATACATATTAGTCAGGGAGGTTTTTTTGGTAGGTACAATTATTCATACCTGTTGTGTGCAACAAAACCACATTAAATTAATAAGTTATACAATTAAAGTTATGAGACCCTCAAATATTCATTAAATTTACTATTTCTGCATCAACTTGTCAAACATTATCATTACATACCTTGTCATTCATTTCGTTTCATTTCAGCAGATAAAACAACAAAATTAAAGCTTTTATAAAAATGTAACAACAATAACCGACCAATTGACTAGAAAGGCACATGACTAGACTTTTTAATAATAACTAATAATTGCATTTTTGCTAGGAACATATTAACTAATTAATTTGAGTAAATACTGTCTAATCACAGTCATTATCAGCTGATATCACAGTTCATTTTTATTGCCTTGATAGTTCAAGATTAGACACAAACCACTTCCCACAAACA
>CM019179.2:46795567-46991304 GCA_009739505.2 Apolygus lucorum
TTTTCTGTATAGATCATCCTTCTGTATAGATCACTGGTTCTCCATCAATAGCACCTACCACCATCTGTATTCTCCCTTGACCTTCCCTCTCAAATTTCAGCTCCTGCGTTCAATAGGATTGAAAATGGCTTCGGAGCTCACTCAGCTGATCAGTGATCTGAAGAGTGAAGAAGATCTCCTCGAATGCTGGAGACACCTGGAAGAGCACTTCCATTCAATAGGATTGAAAATGGCTTTGGAGCTCACTCAGCTGATCAGTGATGTGAGGAGTGAAGAAGATCTCCTCGAATGCTGGAGACACCTGGAAGAGCACCTCCATTCAATAGTATTGAAAATGGCTTTGGAGCTCACTCAGCTGATCAGTGATGTGAGGAGTGAAGAAGATATCCTCGAATGCTGGAGACGCCTGGAAGACCACTTCCATTCAATAGCATTGAAAATGGCTTCGGAGCTCACTCAGCTGATCAGTGATCTGATCAGTGAGCAATGATTTGCAGCGTTTTTTACCTACAAACATTGTTTTACCTACCAACTTTTTTTTACCTACCAACTATTGGTAGGTACTACCTACCACACTATAATGGCTTCACACCTTCACAATCAAGTTTATTAGAAAGAACTAAACGCTTCACACTCGATTCGAAAAATAGAAATTTGATTACTGGTTACGCAGAAGGCAAAACTGTATACAAATCGAAGAAATGAACAGCGATCGCATTTTAGTCAGATAAAATTTGAACGGCGATTATACCTCTTTTGCGATTCACACTCATGATTCTGTTTTATCGAAGGAAAACCTTCAAATACTCGTAGGGACCGAACGGTTTGTCCTACAGAGCTCCGGGTGGTCTCAAAAATTTTTAAAAATTCTGTACTATTTAAAATTGGTGAAAAAACGATACCTTTATTTCGAGAGTTTTCGAGCTAGGGCACTCTTGAAAATTTCAACCCTTAATTTTCACCCCTTAGAAGTGACCTACATCAACCAAAAGCTTCGCGGCACAACTAGACCCCAAATGGAGCCCATATACCAAATTTGAACCAAATCGGTCCAGTGTTGCTAAGAAAAGTGCCGCGTACGGCGGACGGCGTACGGCGGACGGCGGACGGCGGACGGCGTACGGCGGACGGACGGAAATTTTTTTATTCGATTTTCGGATTCTACGTACCTTGAAACGTAAAACATCAAATTTTGAGGGGGGGTTAAAATTTTTTTTTTCTTGCTCGATTCCAAAGGCTTATTATTGAAAAGAATAAACCAAAAGTCGAAAAATTTTCGATTTTGACTCATGAACCCCCTTTTGTCACTTGGGAACTAAAGACATAAAGGTTAAAAGCCCCAATGGCGGACATGATAAGGAAAATCCTATCATTCTGCATTTTTAATTTTTTCCTCTTCAACTGTGTCCGACTTTTTTTGTGTTTAACATGTACCTTAGACATTTATGAACGAGTTATCAATGCAAAAAAGCGGTTTTAATCACATTATTGTCCACAAAATGCTATTCTTGAATTGAATATGAAATGTACCGGTGGCGGACACCCAAATTTTTCATTGTTGAAGTGGCGGACACCTATTGTGCCAGTGGAGGACAGGTTTCAGAAAGCCAATGTAATTTGCATGAAAGCGTTTGTATTCATTGAAAACTAGTTCGTTTATGCAATTAGCATCCAATTGAAAGGAAAATAAGCCCTGACTTTGTTCTGAATGAGGAGGAGAACACTATTGTGAATTGGATCATATCTTGTTCGTGTGCTGGGTTTCCTATCACCATAACTGACTTGATGGACCGTGTCCAATGACTTTTGTAAGACCTTAAGAGAGAAAATAATTTCATCATTAACCGACCAGGCCCATTGGGAAAAATCCTTGAGGAGTATAAATCCTGAAGTGTCAACTAGGATTGCCCAAAATCTTAATACTCGTACATAAAAAAATACAGTGACCTGCTGTCCCAAATTACGGACTGTCCCAATCAAGAATATAATGCTACCAGACTCATCTAGAGTCTTTGAGGCTGATGAAACTGTTTTTTTGTTAACCCAAAAGTTCTGGCTGCTTTGGCTTCAAAAAGTGACAGAGTAGTTTATCAACAAGATGATTGAGACGAGTGTGTGTCACTGCTTTGGCGACAGGTAATCCTGGAGGGCAGTTAACTCCCCCGCTTGTGGTTTTTAAAGTACGTGTGCATCCCCAAATAAATTGCCAAAAGTGCAACAACTGCCAGAGGCATGACATGCACAAATGCATAGCACATTGTGCTATAGTTTTGGGGGGATACCAAACTCTCTCGCTACTTGAGCAGTTGGTCTCCCCCCTTGAACTTCCTGCTTGGATTAGAACATCGCCTCTTCATTATAATTTAATATGTTAGGTCTTTTTCCTACATTGGTCTTCTTCTTCATTCTAGGAGATTTCTTGTTGTCTACCTTGAACAACAAGAGACAAAACTACCTATCTAACAACAAATGAAACTAGGAAGGCTGGGAAAATGAATGAAATAGTGAACTGGAGAAGGACACTATTAAACTCCAGTGAAGGAAAGGTATACTAGAAGCCTGACCTCCTTTGGTTCCACGTTAAACAATTGGTTTTACCAATGGCGGACAGTGTGTCCTACACTAGTACAGGCAGTATTTTGCGTGTACCAGTGGAGGACATGCATAAATTAGGATTATGCAATATTAAAATCAGGTGAATTATTTGAAATATGCTCGATTTAAATAGTATTGAAGTTGTAACAATCACGAAAATAGTTGCAGTTGTGTTGGAAACAGAAAAATAGCTTGATATTCACAGTCGTTCTCTTGTCATTTTTCACTAGCAATAAGGACCGAAAGGGCAAAAACGTGGATTGCCGTTATTTTTTTTAAACTGCTACACCAATTTGGCACCAACTTCGTCCTATTCACTTCCATTTAGTTGTAAGTCTTATAGCTTAATAAGAAGGAATCAATGGCAAAACTCAACTCATATTCTTATTATAACCAATTATTTTTTAAGTGTCCGGCATTGGTGCAGTGTCCGCCACTGGGGCTTTTACATGTTCCAATGTGTTGCAGTGCAGACTCGTAAGTAAGCGTTTAAGTAATTCAGTTTTGATGAAATTTTCAGGAATTGTACAAATTGGTGTGAAGATGGTTTTGTAGTGTAGTGTCTCTCCATTTACTTCTATACAGGGTGTCTACATTTAAGTTGGGCATAACTTCAGGGTTCGATTCTACAAGGTTTTGATAATCGTTTTTTCTATAATCGTTATAAGCTTATCTTGTAAACCGTGGCCTTGCAAAAGAACTAGCAACGAGAAAAGTGATTTAGTTTTACTTTCAGTAACGAACCTTTGGAATCGACCAACAAAAAATTATTATGTTACAGCCACAACTTCTAAATTTCCCATCTGATTTCGAAAAAATTCCTAGGAATTACGCGAGTTGGTGTGGAGATGGTTCCCTATGAAAATCATGTACCCCCAAATTGAATGTCTTTTGTGCGCATGCGCAAACGTGAAATCCTTGTAACAGCCATAACTTCTACATTTTAAAACAATTTTCAGAGATTGTGCGGATTGATGTGTAGATGGTCCCCTATGAGGGTAGTGGGAGGTAATTGAAGTTGATGTTTTGAGATAAGCTGCTATGCATTGGTTCATCTATGCAATCAGGTTAAGGTCACGAGGAAGCTATGTGCCAAACCCACTTGGCCGACGTTTTTTTTCCGTTGAGTGTTGTTCAACTTCACCCTAAATTATTCGCTTAACCCATTTCAGGCCACTGATGTATTTTTGCATCGTCATAATAATATTTTTTAAATATTGAAATAGTGGATAATCTTTGTAGAAGAATTTTTCTCGTTCAAGCAGTTCCTAAACTTTTCAAAAAAAAAAAAAACTCGGCGCTTTGCGCCTCGGCGGGGGGCTCCGCCCCCCTGCACCCCCCGGTTTATTTCTTTTTCCATACTCTGTATGAAATCATAGGAACACAGAATGTGTTTTTGCGATGCTAGACATCCGTTAAATAAAAAACAACAATAATAAATGTGGAGTCTTTGGCAATAATAAAATAAATAATTGTTAGACATTTAATTTGGTCTAAAACCCTATAAATGTGCGCATCCACAAAGCAGGATATCCCACGCACCTTGGGAGTAAAGCTCATACAAAACAAACCACCATTCCTTCAAAAGAAAATAAAGAAAATGTAAGTGGGGGAGTAGATATTAAATGTAGGCCAAAAACGTTATGTAGCGTTTGTAACTCATTGGTTGATAAGTCCAACCTTCCACGATATCAGAAAACCTTGAAACATTTAAATAATGAACACGTAAATTAATTGTATTCTGAACGACTTTCAACGTTTGATTAACGATTCGTTGGCCTTGGAGCACACTCAGCTGATCAGTGACCACTCAGGCGCCTTCAGCATTCTCCATTGACCCGCCCTCTAAAATTTCAGCTTCCTGCGTTCAACTGGAGAGAAAATGGCCTTGGAGCTCACTCAGCTGATCAGTGACCACTCAGGCGCCTTCAGCATTCTCCATTGACCCGCCCTCTAAAATTTCAGCTTCCTGCGTTCAACTGGAGAGAAAATGGCCTTGGAGCTCACTCAGCTGATCAGTGACCACTCAGGCGCCTTCAGCATTCTCCATTGACCCGCCCTCTCAAATTTCAGGTTCCTGCGTTCAACAGGAGAGGAAATGGCCTTGGAGCACACTCAGCTGATCAGTGACCACTAGGCGCCTTCAGCATTCTCCATTGACCCGCCCTCTAAAATTTCAGGTTTCTGCGTTCAACAGGAGAGAAAATGGCCTTGGAGCACACTCAGCTGATCAGTGACCACTCAGGCGCCTTCAGCATTCTCCTTTGACCCTGCCTCTCAAATTTCAGGTTCCTGCGTTCAACAGGAGAGGAAATGGCCTTGGAGCTCACTCAACTGATCAGTGACCACTCAGGCGCCTTCAGCATTCTCCATTGACCCTGCCTCTCAAATTTCAGGTTCCTGCGTTCAACAGGAGAGGAAATGGCCTTGGAGCTCACTCAACTGATCAGTGACCACTCAGGCGCCTTCAGCATTCTCCATTGACCCGCCCTCTAAAATTTCAGCTTCCTGCGTTCAACAGGAGAGAAAATGGCCTTGGAGCTCACTCAGCTGATCAGTGACCACTCAGGCGCCTTCAGCATTCTCCATTGACCCGCCCTCTAAAATTTCAGGTTCCTGCGTTCAACAGGAGAGAAAATGGCCTTGGAGCTCACTCAGCTGATCAGTGACCACTCAGGCGCCTTCAGCATTCTCCATTGACCCGCCCTCTCAAATTTCAGGTTCCTGCGTTCAACAGGAGAGGAAATGGCCTTGGAGCTCACTCAACTGATCAGTGACCACTCAGGCGCCTTCAGCATTCTCCATTGACCCGCCCTCTAAAATTTCAGGTTCCTGCGTTCAACAGGAGAGGAAATGGCCTTGGAGCTCACTCAACTGATCAGTGACCACTCAGGCGCCTTCAGCATTCTCCATTGACCCGCCCTCTAAAATTTCAGCTTCCTGCGTTCAACAGGAGAGAAAATGGCCTTGGAGCTCACTCAGCTGATCAGTGACCACTCAGGCGCCTTCAGCATTCTCCATTGACCCGCCCTCTCAAATTTCAGGTTCCTGCGTTCAACAGGAGAGGAAATGGCCTTGGAGCTCACTCAACTGATCAGTGACCACTCAGGCGCCTTCAGCATTCTCCATTGACCCGCCCTCTAAAATTTCAGGTTCCTGCGTTCAACAGGAGAGGAAATGGCCTTGGAGCTCACTCAACTGATCAGTGACCACTCAGGCGCCTTCAGCATTCTCCATTGACCCGCCCTCTAAAATTTCAGCTTCCTGCGTTCAACAGGAGAGAAAATGGCCTTGGAGCTCACTCAGCTGATCAGTGACCACTCAGGCGCCTTCAGCATTCTCCATTGACCCGCCCTCTAAAATTTCAGGTTCCTGCGTTCAACAGGAGAGAAAATGGCCTTGGAGCTCACTCAGCTGATCAGTGACCACTCAGGCGCCTTCAGCATTCTCCATTGACCCGCCCTCTAAAATTTCAGGTTCCTGCGATCAACAGGAGAGAAAATGGCCTTGGAGCTCACTCAGCTGATCAGTGACCACTCAGGCGCCTTCAGCATTCTCCATTCACCCGCCCTCTAAAATTTCAGGTTCCTGCGTTCAACAGGAGAGAAAATGGCCTTGGAGCTCACTCAGCTGATCAGTGACCACTCAGGCGCCTTCAGCATTCTCCATTAACCCGCCCTCTAAAATTTCAGGTTTCTGCGTTCAACAGGAGAGAAAATGGCTTTGGAGCTCACTCAGCTGATCAGTGACCCCTCAGGCGCCTTCAGCATTCTCCATTGACCCGCCCTCTCAAATTTCAGGTTCCTGCGTTCAACAGGAGAGAAAATGGCCTTGGAGCTCACTCAACTGATCAGTGACCACTCAGGCGCCTTCAGCATTCTCCATTGACCCGCCCTCTCAAATTTCAGGTTCCTGCGTTCAACAGGAGAGAAAATGGCCTTGGAGCTCACTCAGCTGATCAGTGACCACTCAGGCGCCTTCAGCATTCTCCATTGACCCGCCCTCTAAAATTTCAGCTACCTGCGTTCAACAGGAGAGAAAATGGCCTTGGAGCTCACTCAGCTGATCAGTGACCACTCAGGCGCCTTGAAATAGAGTTGCTAATATTCTGAGGGAATAAACAACTCGTATTCCTACCCAATGAATTAAATATATAAGAAGTTAATTGTTAACTAAATTATATGAATTGGGTATAGTTCAATAATAAGACGGAGTGTAAGTTTGATCGATTAAATATTTAATCGAGGAAGAGGTCCGCAATAAAATCAAAAGGGTTCTTGGGTATCAAGGGAACCGCAGAGAAATATGGGACGTGTACTTACTCCGAGGAAGGCCGCAAGGGAACTAAACTCTCCTCGCTTCCCAGAGCAGGGCGCGTCACGATCGCGCGTAGCAGGCTCCGAGGGACTGCTACACTCCCTGTCCAGTGTTAAAATTTTGGAACAAAATTTTGCGGTGGAAGGATGGAGTGGGCAGGTTTAGTGGTTATTACAAAAATAATTCCAGTAAATTAAACCTAGGGACCCTCGGCAGGGAAACCTTGCCTGACGCGCACCCGTAGCGCTTTGGTTGGCTGCTATGGAAGGTGCGTTCAAGCTGGACAAAACCTGCTGGCGACGTCGCAGACGTTCTCATTCTTGTTTGTTTGTTTTTTTTTTTTTTGTTTTTAAATTTTTTTGTTTTTTATGTCTTTTTATATATATTTTTTTTTTTAATTTATATTTTACAATATAATATTGTAAAATAAAAAATTTTATTTTTGGGACGGCCGCGTCCATGTATTGGACCCTCGGCGGGTCCATCGGCCCCTCTGGCCTCTACCTGGGCGCGGCTGGGCCCTTACAATTTCCCGAAGGGCCCGTAGGGCCTCCACGTGGAAGGGCACTCCACCCCCCCGCCCCCTACCTGCTCGTCGTCGCCTGTTGGGACGGGGGTTCTGTCTGAGTGCCTCCCGCACCCTGGCCTCCACCATAGCTTCCACCAATCTCGCTGCTTGTGCAGCATCCTCAGGAGGTGTTAGGTTGGGCTGTGGTGGCTGTTGAGGCTGTGGAGGCTGTGGAGGCTGCGGAGTCGGCTGTTCCTCCTCCTCCTCCTCCTCCAGCAACTGCATGGCTCTTGTCTCGTTTTCTCCCATCGTTAAACAAAAGAAAAACAACTTGTGTTTATTTGATGTTGTACTTTTTAGTTCGTACAAAATGGGGTTGTCACCCTTTTCAATGTTATTTGTTCGTACTTAGATGCGATTATTGTTTATTTTATTAGTTGTTTTTCGGTATGTTTGTTGTCATATTGACTGTGGGAAGGGTTTGATCTGACTAACGTGTTGTGTCTTTATGTCGTTTTTGTCAGTTGTGTTGGTTAGCCGGTACGTTACCGGGGATAGTACCTTATCAATTATGTAAGGTTCACTATATCTGTAAGTCAGCTTGGCATTCACATTATTAATTTTCGAGCTGAGGACATATTGTTTAATTAGGACCTGATCACCTTCCTTGAATGAGTGTGGGGTGTGGTTCTGATCGTAATATTTCTTTCGTCTCTCCATAGCCCGATGCAGATTGGTGCATGCTCGTTCCCATACCTTTGGTTGGTCTGACGATGGGTATTCGTCAATTGGTTGTAATCCCCAGACCAACTGAATAGGGGTAGGGGTTTCTCGGCCCAAAAACAAACGTGCTGGTGTAAAACCATGACTGGTATGTTTTACTGAATTGAAACCTAGTTGTAGATATTCTAGGTTCGTATCCCATTGGGTATGGTCGTCTGCGTGGAAAGATGTCAGAGCGGCCTTGAGTGTTTTAATTTGTCTTTCCGCGAAATTTGGGTTTGGGTAATGAACATGTGTTGGTTTCATACACATGCCATGGCCGAGTAGGAAATTGTTGAATGTATGTGATCGGAAAACCGAATGGTTGTCTGTACACATATATTTGTAATATCCGAATTTACTGAAAATATTGGTGTTTAATGTTTTTATGATCGTTTCGGAATTATTTTTCTTCATCGGCATGAAAAAGGAAAACCGTGAAAATCCGTCTACCGCGACCAATATATAGATATTTTGACTCTTTGTTCTTGGTAGTGGACCTGCTACATCACAGTACAACAGCTGGTTCGGGCTTTCTGTAATTGTGGCGGACATGTCACCATAAGTTTTATTGTGGTGCTTTGCCCGCGCACAGATGATACAGTTCGCTACCCGATCCCGTACTGCCCGATCGATGCCTGGGTAAAAAAAATGCTGCTTTATGCTTTCCACGGTTTTGATTTGCCCCATATGTGCACCTAAGGCAGAATCGTGGTAGTAAGCAAAAGTCAAATCTAACAGGCTTGTCGGTAGGCATGGTTTGGGTTGTTTTCCCGGGATGGTGTAATACAGTATCCCTTGTTTTATTTTATAGTTAGGCACCGTTTGGTTTCTCTGAATTTGTGCCATTATTTGAGCTAAGTGTTTATCTTCTTTCTGATGTTTACTTAGCCCTGCAAATAAAGCCGGGTACTGTTGGAGTAACAGCAATGGTTGTGTTGAATCCTTGGATTCTTGACTCTGTGTTACTCCTTTTATGGTTTTTTTTGTTTTGGGTAATTCCCCTGCCCAGTTTGAAATTTCGCTGGGCTTTACCTCAGTGGTTGGTGGGCCTGTACGTGATAGGTAATCTGCTATAGAATTTGCCTTACCACTGAGGTGGTTCAGCGTATAATTGTAATTCATTAGCTCTGATTGCCATCTCTGTACTCGTGGTGTTGCATGTTGTAATGTCCGAATTGTTGCAACGGCCTTTGCATCGGTGTATGCAAAGAAATGGTTGTGTGCTAAGTAGGTTGGTCCGAATTTCCGTATAGCAGTTAATAATGAAAACGTTTCCAACTCATACGTGCTCCATTTCTTTTCCTGTTCGCTAAGTTTCCTCCCACTATAGTACACTGCTGTGAAACCCTTGTCAGTCTGCTGTGCCAGACATGATCCTATCGCTGTGGTACTCGCGTCCACGAACAGGTGGAATGGGCGGTTGAAATCGGGCAATTGCAACACTGGTGGTGTGGTAAGTCTAGCTCTGAGAGTTTCGTAAGCCTGTTGACACTCAGATGACCATTCAAAGGGTACATTTTTTTTTCTGAGCGCATTTAGGGGTGCTGCAATTCGTGCATAGTCAGGTATAAAGCCTTGAAAAAAATTGACTGCTCCTATGAATTGAGATACCTGTTTCGGAGTTTGAGGAGCTGCGATTGCAAGGAGCTCCCGTATCCTATCCTCTCCGATTGTTACCTTCCCACCTGAGACCACATGACCCAAAAATTGGACCTCTTTTGTCCCGAATTTGCATTTGTCCGGGTTTACGGTCAAATTTGCCTTTCGTAACCTATGGAGTACTGCCCGTACATGTTTTTGATGTTGCTGGTATGTTTTGGAAAAGATGAGTAAGTCATCTAGATACCATACCAGATATTTGCCATGTAGGTCGTGGAAAATTTGCTCCATTAATATACTAAGGACACCACCTCCTGTTTTCAACCCAAAAGGTACTCGTTTCCATGTATACGTGGCAAATGGTGTTTTGAAAGCCACTAATTTTTTGCTGGCATCTGTTAATGGAATTTGATGGTAAGCGCTGTTTAAATCAAGTAAACTGAAATACTGTGCCCCATGCAAATGTGTCAGTAACGATTGGATTGTTGCTAGTGGGAAATCAATTCCTTCGATTAACTGGTTTAATGCCCGATAATCCGTCACTAAGCGGTAACGAGGGGGGCTGTCCGGGGTATCTGGTTTCTTTGGCACCAGGAAACAAGGTGCAGTACTAGGTGCTGTTGTCGGTTCTATCACTCCCGTCTTCAACAATTTATGTATTTCGTCCTTCATGACCTGTTGAAGAGCTGGAGACGTCTGATACACTGGTGGGGGTCGGGGCAAACTTTTGCCTGGTAAGAGTTTTACTTCATGCATTATCTTTGAAGTTTGCCCTAATTTTGACGTAAGTACGTGAGGGAATTCTCGTTGCAACTGACTGGAGAAATCACTGCATTGTACTGTTGTAACTTGCAATGTCTTGTTTGTCACTGTCAATGATTCCGCCAGTTTTATTTTTAGCTGGGGGTCGAAGCTGAAATTTATCTCATTTTCAGGTATATTGATGACCATCTGGGTCTTCTTAATGAGATCTATCCCTAAAATCACCTGTTGAGCTAAATTTGGTATGAGGAAAAATTTATGACTCCATGACTTGTGTCCAATGTGGATAGTCAGTGCTACCTGTTGGTTGCTAGTGACTATTTTTCCATCGCCCATTGTCAACCTTAGCGGTTCACACGTTTTTACTAGAACTGATTTGTTTTGTAATTTCGTTCGGAAAAATTTGGTGTTTATAGCCGAGATTGATGCTCCCGTGTCGAGTAGTGCATGCATCGGATTACCCTGTAATATGATTGGTACCAATGGACTGCTATCCCCCAAAACATATTTGAAAATTGAGGATATATGAGGGTGGGGAAGTGGGGTGGCGCGATCCTCCTTCGTCGCCACCCTTGTTAGTTTAAATCCTCCCTATCGCTCTCCGACTGTTCATCTTGGGACGAGCTATTGGATTTTTTTTGAAGGTGTAGAAGGTTATGTTTTTTTTTCCAATTCCTATCAGTATTGTTGACCTTAGTTTGTTGTGCAGCTGTGCTGTACTGTTTTGCCGGTGGATTTACCTTTGGTATTGATTTTTGGGACAAACGCTTTTCTCCGTTGTTGGTGTTATTATGGATCCACGAAGATTGGCGTTTGTCATTTTGGGTAGGTATTTGGGATGTGATTCGCTGTATCCTCATGGTTTGTTCAACACTCTGGATAAGCGATCCTAACTCTTCTCTATTGGTGGGGGCCATGTGAAACGTGAAACATTGGCGAGTCGCCGCGTTCGCATTAGCCAATATTATTTGAATCATTTCCGTTTGCTGAAAACAGTCGATGACAGCATGAAAACGGAAGATGTCCTCCACGTAGTTGCGTAGGGTCTCATTTTGCCCCTGGGGTCGATGGAGGTGTTTGATAATTAACTCCGACCTCGTAATAGGTGGTAGTAATTCCGTCTTCAGTCTTTGGTAAACCGTTTCATACGTGATTTGTTGAGTATCGCTCAACATCGTTTTAAGGTAGCTGAAACGAGGTTTCAAGACCAGGCGCCGAATTACTTCATGAATTCGTGTCGGAATAAGGTTACTGAGTTCCGACAAGGCTATGAGGAAACGAACGACCGATGTTGGATTGCTCGGAGCAAAGGAAGGAATCTTGTCAATCACCTCCTCGTAATGCCTCGGGATATCTGACGACGTCTGAGGTCTATCGTACCCCTCCCCTGCTGGTGGTATGCCTGCGGCTTGTCCACTGGAAGCAGCGCCTTGCTGCTCCCTATGCAGCAACGCAGCAGTGATGCTATCTATTTGTGATTGCATTAGTTGCGTTTGGGTTGCATGTTGCTGCTGAGAAATGATCATTTGTTGCTGCATCAGTTGCATCATTTCGGTCAAATTCTTAGCTAACGCAGCTATTGCAGGATCGGGCTGTGAGGCTACTTGTTGAACGGGGGTCGGTGCTTCTTTACATAGGCGACAAATAAATTTCGCCTTTCGAACAGCACCCGCCTTTTTCCAATTCTCAAAATTATCCCCGGTACACTGTGAATGATAATGCACTTCACAACGTGTACAAAAAATTGGATTGGAGTCTTCGGGCGGCGTGATTTCCTCGTCACAGAATCCGCAATTCGGCATGATGATTGATAATTATTTTATATTATTATATATTTTATATTATAATTATTTTCCGGATGATTGATAATTATTTTTAATAATTATGATTGATAATTATTATCCAATTATGATTGATAATTATTTTTTTTAGAGTGAAGCTTGTTCCAGGTTCCAACGTAAAGAGCTGTGAATTTGCACTGCTTGTTGGAACTGGAAACGTAATGATCGACCTATATCTGAGTTAATCACAAATAAGTTGGGTCTTTGTAAGATAAGAAACGGGAGAGCTGTTAATTGTTGTGCTATTTGACGGGATGAGGGAGGTCCGCGTCGGTCACCTAGTGATCTGTGTACTGTTGTGTTGTCTCGTTATCTCGTCAGGCGCCGGCCTTGGAGAGATTATTCAGTAGGTAAGTCAGTTAATTCTCACCTGAAATCACAATGTGTCAAAGCAGACAGAAGCACACAATTTAAGTATAGGTAATGAATTGGCTCAATTGATACCCGTCGACCTATATTACGTTCAAATATTCAACGATTGTGATTAGTAGTAGGTAGCGATGTTTTTTGAGTGGAAAATCAAATAACTGCTGATAAGTTTTGATAAGTTTTGCTGGGCCCAAATATTACAAAAATAATTTGTAAAGTATCGACTATCTGTTTCTTTATAGAAAAGTTGTTCATCCACTCCGATCTATAAGAAGGGAAAATTTGTGGATATTTTGGTTTTCAATTGAAATAATCAAATTCGAAATTCAATTTTTGTTTAAAAAAATTGTTTTCTGAGAAAATGAAAATGTGTTTGGCGCGTGGATTCGGGATCTCTGCTACCATGAAATAGAGTTGCTAATATTCTGAGGGAATAAACAACTCGTATTCCTACCCAATGAATTAAATATATAAGAAGTTAATTGTTAACTAAATTATATGAATTGGGTATAGTTCAATAATAAGACGGAGTGTAAGTTTGATCGATTAAATATTTAATCGAGGAAGAGGTCCGCAATAAAATCAAAAGGGTTCTTGGGTATCAAGGGAACCGCAGAGAAATATGGGACGTGTACTTACTCCGAGGAAGGCCGCAAGGGAACTAAACTCTCCTCGCTTCCCAGAGCAGGGCGCGTCACGATCGCGCGTAGCAGGCTCCGAGGGACTGCTCCGTGGATCGTAACCACGCTCTGCTACCATGAAATAGAGTTGGAAATATTCTGATGGAATAACCAGCTCGTATTTCTACCCAATGATTCAAAATATAAATTTATTTTATTAATTAAATAATTATAATATAGATATGAATTGGGTATGGTTCAATAACAAAACGGAGTGTGGTTTATATCGATTAACTCTTTAATCGTATATGAGGTCCGAAATGAAATGAGAATGGATCTTGGGTATCAAGGGAACCGCAGAGAAATATGGGACGTGTACTTACTCCGAGGAAGGCCGCAAGGGAACTAAACTCTCCTCGCTTCCCAGAGCAGGGCGCGTCACGATCGCGCGTAGCAGGCTCCGAGGGACTGCTACAGCCTTCAGCATTCTCCATTGACCCGCCCTCTCAAATTTCAGGTTCCTGCGTTCAACAGGAGAGAAAATGGCCTTGGAGCTCACTCAGCTGATCAGTGACCACTCAGGCACCTTCAGCATTCTCCATTGACCAGCCCTCTAAAATTTCAGGTTCCTGCGTTCAACAGGGGAGAAAATGGCCTTGGAGCTCACTCAGCTGATCAGTGACCACTCAGGCGCCTTCAGCATTCTCCATTGACCCGCCCTCTAAAATTTCAGGTTCCTGCGTTCAACAGGAGAGAAAATGGCCTTGGAGCTCACTCAGCTGATCAGTGACCACTCAGGCGCCTTCAGCATTCTCCATTAACCCGCCCTCTAAAATTTCAGGTTTCTGCGTTCAACAGGAGAGAAAATGGCTTTGGAGCTCACTCAGCTGATCAGTGACCCCTCAGGCGCCTTCAGCATTCTCCATTGACCCGCCCTCTCAAATTTCAGGTTCCCGCGTTCAACAGGAGAGAAAATGGCCTTGGAGCTCACTCAGCTGATCAGTGACCACTCAGGCGCCTTCAGCATTCTCCATTGACTTGGTTGCACGTGACCACATTGACCCAGCATTCCTTGGCTTGGTTGCACTTGAATATCATTATAAAATTCGCGTAACGGTTTTTTCTGTCGCTTTTTCGTGACGATTTTTCTTCGGTAGGTCATCGCAAAAACACATTCTGTGTCAAAAAAAAATTTCTTCGACGCTCAATGAGATTTGGGAAATTTTTTTCTGATAAATAGACCTTTTGGCAAAATCTTGATTATAGTGGCTCAAATTCGATCCTGGGCCAGTGAGAGTTCAGGGCTAGGAGTCAAAACAGATTCCGGTCCATAAATAGATTTTACATTTTACCTAGATTTTTTAAAAGATTTTTGACAACCTAATGGATAAATCATATCGATTTGGAAAATTGAGACCTCTCAAATCCCATAAAATATTAAATTCATAAAATTTGGGGCGATTTCGCTCTCAATTGGTGAAAAAAGGATGTCTTATTTCGGCCGACATTCTGTAAAATAATTCATCCTCCTACTCCCATTACTCTGCTATTTTTTATCCACGACTTGAAATCGGTTAAGACGCAGAAGTCTTGCTGTGGGACGTCCTAAAAATTAGGGTACCAATGTGAAAGAACGACTAGACAAAAGAGACGAGGACATTCGACAGTATGTTTAACAAGCCGGTTGGTCCAAAAATTCTTAAGGGGGTCTCAGTCGGTCGCCGTTCGTTCTTAATATTTCGCCAAATTGAAGGCGCAAAAACTTGGAAAGTTGTACCTTAATTTGAAATTTTAAAGGATTTTAGAAATTTATTAGTGCACGGCTCTAGGGAATTGAAAATCTGAAGTATTGCCGCCGGAATCATCAAAATCGAATAATAATTGCCAAAGAGAAATGGGAAAATCTACCGAATAAATGGTTTTTTCCTTATTTCTCTGGCAATTATTGTTCGAGTTTGATGATTCCGGCGGCAATATTTCAGTTTTTTCAATTCCCTAGAGCCGTGCGCTAATGAATTTCTAAAATCCTTTAAAATTTCAAATTTAGGTACAACTTTTTTAGATTTTTTGCCTTCGATTTCGTGAAATACTAACCCAGAACGAGGGAAGAACGGCGACCGACTGAAACCCCCTTAACGCGTGATATCGTTGATAAGATGCGGCGCAAGCGCAAAGCGCGCTGAAGAAAACGTCTATACAGCATAAAATTGCCGAGTCTTTGAATTTCCAATGATCTGATTGGAAGACATCGATTCAGGGCAAGTTTGCGCAGTGTGAACGCGGTTTAAGCGGCACTCCCATATTAAGCGTCTCTTCTCACGTCTTATGAGAGGAGTGTATGACACAAAAGCACTATTATATATTATTCAACCTTGTTATAAATACGACGTACGTATACAGTAACTACGTGTGTGCCTTTGAAGGAAAAACGAACAACAGTTTGTTGTTGTTGGGAAAGCGGTAACTCATATCCTAAGCGCAGGGATGGGGAAGGATAACCCTTGTTGTCCATTCCGGATTGAAATATAACGCCATCATATCCGTGGAACCCTCCATTCCTCTGAGATGCGGATGTTTAATTGTTATTGATGGGTTTTGCCCGGGAGGACTTTTCAAAAAGCTATAGACAAATGGGCGGAGTGAAGACACGTCAGTAATGCTCGACATATGTTGTCTGTAATTGGAGTTGTGATGATTTGAACCGATCATTGAATGTCACGTCAAGGTTCCCTGAGCCCTCAGGGGGTTGCCCAGACAGGCCGTCCTCTCCTCGCGTCTCGTCCACTTGCACACCCACCATCTCGATCCAAACTTGCACCTTCACCATCCTCAGATCCATTTCTTGCTCCTTTCATGATTTTTATTACTTCTTCCAACGTAAAAAGGACAAGCATAATTTTTCAAATTCTTTTCAAAGTTTTTAGGACGTCCCACAGTAAGACTTGGGCGTCCTTATGGAATTAATCTGGGATAAAGTTAGACAACTCAACAGGAAAAAATAACCACATATTAATCCGTTTTAGACCATTCTGAATCCAAATCCGCGACAAATCTCTGTAGGTGAATGTCTGTGTGTACATGACAAAGTCTTGTTTACTCTGCCCAGGCCTTAATTATGTTACACATACATTAGTATGTGTCTGTGTGTGACAAAATCTTGTGTGGTCTGCCCAGGCCTTAGTTCTCAACCGATTTTCGTGGTTCGTTTTTGTTCGACGCGGAAAACTATCTAGTTGTGCACTACGTCGCCAGAATTTCGAATTTTGCCTTTTAACCCTAGAATGATATCGTGGAGTCAAAATGACTCTGTATTCCCCACTCCTGTAAATAGGATGCCCCTGGATGCCCCTCAATACAGCAAGGGCTGGTGGAGTGGTTGGGGCGTGTGCAGTCTCCCAGTGAAGTAAGTAATAAACTCCATGGAGTCAATTTGACTCTCGATAATAATAAGATAGGTAGAGCAAAGTCATTCAGACTCCATAGGTACATTACAAAAACAGCTAAAAGAGAGCAACCAAAACCTTTGACGCGACTTGAGTTCATGCTCAAGCTCAATGAGCAACTTTCATACCAATGGAAAGTGATGAGGCTGGAAAAACATCCAAAATTGAATAACACACTGGAATCGAGTATTCGAGAGAGCCTGACGATGTCTTCGGAACAGCCTCCAATCTCAAATCCGGTTGCTAGTGCTGATGAAAAAACTCAGAAGGCACCATCAATTTCTACAGCAGCTGCTGCTCCATCGAACACAGCTAGCTCTACATCTGCTCCAGGGCCAAGAGAATCCGGACAAGCAAAAGAGAAGAAGCCTGTGCTAAAAAGAAAATACCTACTGCATTTCTTGTCCAACCTCTCTCAAGCGGAAAACTTCCACAACTTGTTCCAAATGTGAGAGGCTGATTTGTGATGAGCACATAGCAAAAAAATTATGTGCTGATTGTTGATATGCTTCCATAACGCCTTTTTCTGTGATTTTGAACAAGTCATTAGGTCATTTATCAAAGGGAGCATTTTACCTTTTTATTTTTTGGAGTTTATATTTTTCATTTGAATTTTCCTATTTGACAAAGTTCATTTATTATATTTATTGGGGATGCGTTTCCAAACTGGATTGGAATGGAAATGTAATGCAATGTGGATTGAGAATGGAAATGTAGGTAAGTGATAAACATTCAGTACTTCGTTATACATAATTTTGCTGACTTGAAGAGACTGATATCTTAGTAAGCAAGGTAATTTTTTAATTCCTTGATGAAAGTTACCTTTGTCAATTCCTACACATGATGAGCAACCAACTTGCTTTCACAGCTACTTTTCTACATTGATACCGAAATGAAAGTGATGTTTTTTCATGTTTGTAAATTTTATTGGCTTGAAAACAAGTTCAGATACAGCTGATACAATTTTTTCGTTTATTTTTTATCAATTCCTTGTGAAAAAAAATAAAATGATAAAATTTTAATGGGAGTCAAAATGACTCCGATCGATATTAATTAAAGCGGTATAGATGATCGATATCATTCTAGGGTTAAGGGGGGAAGGCGGGAGAAGGTTAAAGCTCAAAAAACGTGCGTTTGCGGGCATAATTTTGTAAACTCTGCCCAGGTCTTAATTTCCAACCGATTTGCGTGTTTCTTTTTTGTTTGACTCAAATAACTTCCGAGTTGTACATGACTTCACTAGAGTATCAAAATTCGCAAGGAGAGGAGGCGAGTGGGGGGATAATTTTCACAAAATATCCAATTTTTCAATATTTCGGTTCCTTTACAGCTGACTAATTGTACCCAAGCTCTGAAATTGAGGAAAAATTCTCATTATACCTCCGGATTTTCATGAATTATTCTCTGTACGACCACGGAACTAATACTGGAACCTAATGCTTATCCGATCGGACGTTCCCTGGAATGCATGCATTACTAAACAATATGTTTTCTAATCGTAGGTGTGTTCCCAACGGACGAATTGAGCGCAGAATATTTGAACCCGTTTTTTTTGAAAGGGGTTATGTGTCATTTGTGAAACTTTCGGGAAAACGCAAAAAACTGTCCCAAGTCGTCAAAACGATCATAACATCCCATTTTTTGAAATATTCCAATACAGTTTCATACTCTACAATCCTCCAGAATTTTTCAGATTTTTTCAGCAAGGGGAAGTGTATCAAATTGCAATTTGAAATGCTCTCACATACCCCCTTTCAAAAAAAATCGATTTTTCAGGACTGAAATCATTTAAATAAACAGCTTTATTCATTGAATGAAACATGTTTAGATGCAAATATGTACATAAAACATCATAACATAAAATATGTATATGATCAGTTTATTATTTGGCCAACATGAAATGTTAAAAATGTTCTTCAGGAATGTAATTCTTCAACCTCTCTAGGTAGCTAACGGAAATGAATGGGTTGATGGGAGTCCGGCAATTCACAGAATGGATTTTTGAGCATTGCTGCAGGTCATAAAATTTTGAGGAGGATTTTTGGGGTGAAAAATATGTAGCCGTTCTACTAAGCGCGCTTTTCCTTTGATGAGAGCGGAATCACGATAGCACGGAAGAAATCTATGCCTCTCACATGGAAAAAAACGTCTGCCAAGTGGGTGTGGCACATAGCTTCCTCGTATCCATAACCTGATTGTATAGATGATCCGATGCATAGTAATTAATCTCAAAACATCAAAACAAGTTAATTTGTAACATCCCTAAAAATTTCATTGAAATCGGATGGAAAATGTAGAAGTTATGGCCGTTACAAGGAATTCACGTTTGCGCATGCGCAGTGGCTACTATCAGTCCGAAGGTGGTGATTTTCAAAGGGGACCATCTAAATACTAATCTGTAACATCCCTGAAAATTTCATTGAAATCGGATAGAAAATGTAGAAATTATGGACGTTACAAGGAAATTCACGTTTGCGCATGCGCAGTGGCTACTATCAGTCCGAAGGTGATGATTTTCATAGGGGACCATCTACAACCTAATCCGCATAATCCCTGAACATTTCATCGAAATCGGGTAGAAAAAGTGGAAGTTATGGCCGTTACAAGAAAATTCACGTTTGCGCATGCGCAGTAGCTACTATCAGTCCGAAGGTGATGATTTTCGTAGAAGACCGTCTACACACCAACCCGCACATTCCCTGAAAATTTCATTGAAATCGGATGGAAAATGTAGAAGTTATGGCCGCTACAAGGAATTCACGTTTGCGCATGCGCAGTCGCTTCTATCAGTCCGGGGATGATGATTTTCATAGGGAACCGTCTACACACCAACCCGCACAATCCCTGAAAATTTCATTGAAATCGGTCAATAACTTCGTATAGTTATGCGCGTTACAAGGAATTCATGACAGACACACAGACAGACAGACAGACAGACAGACAGACACACAGACACACAGACACACAGACACTGAACCAAAATTGTTCAGAAAGGTCTAAAACGCAAAACGCGAGTGAAAATTTTGATTTTGGAGAACTTTTTTTTTTCGACCTTAAAGTGAAAACAAAGCTTCCGCTACCTTGGTAGACTCGGAAGCAATTGTTCGTTTTTGTCGAATTTTGCTTCCGAGTCTACGAAGATAGCGGACGCTTTGTTTTCACTTTTCAAGATTGAAAAAATCGTTCTCCAAAATCAAAATTTCCAATCGCGTTATATGTTTCAGACCTTACTGAATAATTTTGGTTCCGTGTTTGTCTGTATGTCTGTCATGAAATCCTGACCACAGCCTTAACTTCTAAATTTCTCATCCTATTTTGATGAAATTTTCAGGGATAGTGCGGGTGGGGGTGTAGATGGTCCCCTATGAGAATCATTACCCCCGGACTGATAGTAGCCGCTGCTCATGCGCAAACGAGAAGTCCTCACCATGGCCATAACTTCTATATTTCCCATCTGATTTGATAAAATTTTTAGGAATAATGCGAGTTGGGATGATGATGATCCCCTATGAAAATCATGGTCCCCAAATTGAAAGTATCTTATGCGCATGCGCAAACGTGAAATCCTTGTAACATCCATAACTTCTACAATTTGCAATAATATTCAGATATTGTGCGAGTTGACGTCTAGTTGGTCCTCTGTGAGGGTAGTGGAGGTACTTAGAGATTGATATTTTGAGAGTAACTACTATGCATCTGGTCATCTATACAGTTGGGTTATAGATAAAAGGAAGCTACGTGCCACGCCCACTTGGAATTGTTGCCTTAGTTAGGGCGAGGAGGAGATTCAAAAGGAAGTGATTTCGGTTAATTATTTTCAATAACAAAGCTTAGGAATGACCAAGAAACAAAAATTAACCCCCCTCCCTTTACCGACATATTAATTATTATAAACCAACCAGACAGTTCATTATTTGAGTCTCGAAACTCCAGGTCGACCACATAGCGAGTGAGTAAGTTTTCTTTTGAAAGGGGTTATGTGGGTCACATAGCCCCTTTCAAAATACATCGGAAATTTCAACCTGTTTTATCTATGGGAAGCGTTAATGATACGAGGTTCCTTTTAATCGCAATCGATGCAACCAAGTATGGAGACCCAGAAAATAAAAAAAAGTGAAAATGGCCAAAAATGTCACATAGCCCCTTTCAATAAAAACGGGTTCATTTTGACATTTTCATGTCTTTGCTTTGGCACATGAACTGAAAAATCGTCACAAAAACTAAGCAAGTCTTGCTCACGCGACCAATAAATAAATAAAATAGACTCACTGTGTTGCGTAGAGAACAATCAACTGTTTTCTTATTTTGATGCTTGGGTACATGAACTAACAACCTTACTTCACCACCTTGCTGTGTAGTGGTTGACATGAAAATGTCCCAAGCATTTATGTATCACGATGTAGCGGTTATCCATGGTAATGATAGATCGCGGGTAATCTCGACATGCAGGTAATCCATCCTCAGGGGTCCCAAAACGATAAAAGCGATCGAACGTAGCACAAATTAACGATTATATCTTTACTTTTTCCCTCCCCCCACTTTTCCCGTCACCATTCACACGTCTACCTACCCATACCTTCGCTACCTACCTATAATAATTTTAGGAAACGGGTTCAGGTGATGCGGTATCGCAGTCAAGGGTGAGTAAAAAAAAAAAAATAAAAAACGCTGCAGATTATTACACAATGGTTTATTATTTTTCTATATTGATCACTGGTCTACAAAGCCACCAACCATCCAACATGAAGAAAAACATCGATCACATGTCGGTCAGCTTTAATTTGAACGGAGATTAGGCCTCTTTTGCAATTCAAACTCTTGTTACTGATTTATCGTACGTCAAACCCTTAAATTATCGTAGGGAGCGAACGGTTTGTCCTACAGGGCTCCGCATGGTATCAAAAAATTCTAAAAATTCTATAGAATCTTAAATTGAAGGAAAAACAATACCTTTATATCAAAATTTTTCGAGTTAGAGCGTTGTCAATATTTAAAAATTCATTTTTGAACCTTTAGAAGTGACCTACATCAACCAAAATCTTGGGACCCAACTAGACCCCAAATGGAGCCTACACACCAAATTTCATCAAAATCGGTCAATGGTAAGTGGGGAAAGTGCCGCGTACGGCGGACGGACGGCCAAATTTTTATTCGATTTTGGTTTATTATTTTCAATAATAAGCCTTTGGAATTGAGCAAGAAAAAAAAAATTGTAAACCCCCCCCCTCAAAATTTGATGTTTTACGTTTCAAGGTAAGTAGAATACGAAAATCGAATAAAAAAATTTCCGTCCGTCCGCCGTACGCCGTACGCCGTCCGCCGTACGCGGCACTTTTCTTGGCAACACTGGACCGATTTGGTTCAAATTTGGTATATGGGCTCCATTTGGGGTCTAGTTGTGCCGCGAAGCTTTTGGTTGATGTCAGTCACTTCTAAGGGGTGAAAATTGAGGGTTGACATTTTCAAGAGTGCCCTAGCTCGAAAACTCTCGAAATAAAGGTATCGTTTTTTCACCAATTTTAAATAGTATTGAATTTTAAAAAATTTTTGAGACCACCCGGAGCTCTGTAGGACAAACCGTTCGGTCCCTACGAGTACTTGAAGGTTTTCCTTCGATAAAACAGAATCATGAGTATGAATCGCAAAAGAGGTCTAATCTCCATTCAAATTTTATCTGACTAAAATGCGATCGCTGTTCATTTCCTCGATTTGTATACAGTTTTGCCTTCTGCGTAACCAGTAATCAAATTTCCATATGAAGCTTTCTATTTTTCCAATCGAGTGTGAAGCGTTTAGTTCTTTCTAATAAACTTGATTGTGAAGGTGTGAAGCAGTATGGGGTGGTAGGTAGTACCTAGCTGGTAGGTAAAAATAAGTTGGTAGGTAAAAAAATGTTGGTGGGTAAAAAACGCTGCAAATCATTGCTCAAAGGCTTCTTCACTCTTCAGATCACTGATCAGCCGAGTGAGCTCCGAAGCCATTTTCAATCCTATTGAATGGAAGTGCTCTTCCAGGCGTCTCCAGCATTCGAGGAGATCTTCTTCACTCTTCACATCACTGATCAGCTGAGTGAGCTCGAAAGCCATTTTTAATCCTATTGAATGGAAGTGCTCTTCCAGGCGTCTCCAGCATTCGAGGAGATCTTCTTCACTCTTCACATCACTGATCAGCTGAGTGAGCTCGAAAGCCATTTTTAATCCTATTGAATGGAAGTGCTCTTCCAGGCGTCTCCAGCATTCGAGGAGATGTTCTTCACTCCTCAGATCACTGATCAGCTGAGTGAGCTCCAAAGCCATTTTTAATCCTATTGAATGGAAGTGCTCTTCCAGGCGTCTCCAGCATTCGAGGAGATCTTCTTCACTCTTCAGATCACTGTTCAGCTGAGTGAGCTCCAAAGCCATTTTCAATCCTATTGAACGCAGGAAGCTGAAATTTGAGAGGGAAGGTCAAGGGAGAATACAGATGGTGGTAGGTGCTATTGATGGAGAACCAGTGATTTATACAGAAGGGTGATCTATACAGAAAATAATAAACCTTTGAGTAATGATTTGCAGCGTTTTGGATTCTACGTACCTTGAAACGTAAACCATACAATTTTGTGGGTGTGTTAAAAAAAAATTTCGGTCGATTCCAATGGTTTATTATTAAAATAATTAACCAAAATGACTGAAAATTCACGAATACAGAAAAATTGAGATTTATAAAAAACAAAGTCTCACGCTCAAATTGAACTAGACAATGTGTAGCACAAAATGGCGAAAAGATAATGAAAATCGGTTGAGCAGAACTCGAGAAAAAGGTAGCTGAAGTTACCCCTGTTTAGGGCAAGAGAGGGGTGGGTTCCGGGTCCCTTAAAGGGTTATCAAAGAATTCTCTGTCAAATTGATAGGGAATGAGGTATTCAGGAATAAAACTCCTCCTTTGCTTCATTCGATAACACATCCTTCGAGCCCTGAGGAAGGTAATAAATTTACCGAAAGCTCGGCAAAGGAGCAGTTGTATTCCTGAGGACTTCATTCCCAATCAATTTGACAGAGAATTGTTTGTTGGGTCGACCACCATATTTGCTGATATCCATGAACACCAAGATTTATTATGTTTACGCTTCTACTTATTTGTCTTTCTCTTGGACGCACCTTCCTGAACCTTGTTTATTGTAGACCATGTCAGGATGATGGACTCGGGTCACGAGGATTCTGCTCAAGAAAGATTCATCCGATATAAATTATGCGAGTTCTTATACCTGGAGTTCTGGGCTCTACACCCTTAAAAAAGTCCTTTCGCAAAACGGTTTCCGATTCTCATTCCCACCTTCGAACTTTTACTGCGCTCTTCGGAAGAGGGTAAAAGAGGATGGAAACAAGAGAAAAGGGAAGAAGAATGAAACTACAACCAGAGTCATGTGAACTCGAGAGCTGTTGGTGTTTATTGCTCTCTCTGGCGCGAATGGATCCTCACGCGAGATGAAGTTTATGATGCCGACCTCCTCTTCAACTATGCTCGGAGCTACCTAACGATGATGGGATAATCTAGCAATGCACTCAATTATCATCGATTTTCACTTAGGCGGTATCAACATTCTCCAAAACTTATCTCCACAACCCGATTCGTTCAAAGCATATTATTTTTTACTTTTCGACGTTGAAAAAAATGTCCTAAAAAATCAAAATTTTCACTCGCGTTTTACGTTTCAGGCCTTCCTGAACTATTTTGGTTCCGCGTCTGTCTGTCTGTTTGTGTGTCTGTCATGAAATCCTTGCCACAGCCATAACTTCTACATTTCTCATCCGATTTCGATGAAATTTTCAGGGATTTTGCGGGTTGGCGTTTAGATGGTCCCCTATGGAAATCATTAACTCCAAATTGAAAGTATTTTGTGCTCATGCGCAACAGATCCTTGTAACAGCCATAAATTCTACATTTTTCATCCGAATTTGATGAAATTTTCCAGGATTGTTTAGATTGGAGTGTAGATGGACCCCTATTAACAAAGCTGCAAATTATTACACAATGGATTACTATTTTTCTATATAGATCACTCGTCTTCAAAGCCACCAACCATCCAACATGAAGAAAAACATCGATCGCATTTCGGTCAGCTATAATTTGAACGGAGATTAGACCTCATTTGTGATTCACACTCGTGTTTCTGATTTATCTTACGTCCAACCCTTAAATTCTCGTAAGGAGCGAACGGTTTGTCCTACAGAGCTCCGCGTGGTCTCAAAAAATTCTAAAAATTCTATAGAATCTCAAATTGAAGGAAAAACAATACCTTTATATCAAAATTTTATGAGTTAGGGTGTTTTCAAAATTTCAAAATTGATTTTAGAACCCTTAGAAATGACCTACATCAACCAAAATCTTCGGGGTAGAACTAGACCCCGAATTTAGATAGACCGAACTACATACCAAATTTCATCAAAATCGGTCAATGCTAAGTGGGGAAAGTGCCGCGTACGGCGGACGGACGGCCAAATTTTTGGATTCTACGTACCTTGAAACGTAAACCATAAAATTTTGAGGGAGTGTTGAAAAAAAAATTTTCTTGGTCGATTCCAAAGGTTCATTATTGAAAAAAATAAACCAAAATCACTGCTCCGGGACGAATACTAGTTAGTGCAGATGCGCAAAGGTGGATTTCCTTATAACAACCATAATTTCCATATTTCGTTGAAATTATCAGGGATTGTATGGATTGGGTTGAAGACGGTCCCCTGTTAGAGTAGTGCAAGGTACTTAGAGATTGATGTTTTGAAATTAGCTACTATGCATGGGATCATCAATACAATCGGTTTATGGATACGAGGAAGCTATGTGCCTCACCCACTTGGCCGACTTTTAAAAATAGAGAAATCTCCGGATTTCGGTTTATTTTTTCACTGATGAACCTTTGGAATCGACCAATGGGGGGTGCGCCTTGATTTTTTTTAGATTTTTAATCGAAAGTAGACTACATCCTGAGAATTTTGGCACCAACCGCGACCTTCTAGTGTGAGTAGATCTGTTTCTATGATTTTTCAAAGTTTCGACCGATTATGACGTCACGCGCCCCTCTCTCCTGGGCGGGACCCCCCAGCCCACTGTGACGTCATAAACGGCCGAAACTTTAAAAATTCATAGGAAAAGATCTACTCACGCTAGAAGATCGCGGTTGGTACCAAAATTCTCAGAATGAGGTCTAGTTTGGATTAAAAATAACAATAAACAGTTTTTCCTACCAAGGCGCACACTCTGTTGGAATCTTCATGTTGGTTGGTGGTAACAATACCAAAGCCGTGTTCTTCGCAGACGAGTGATCTATTTAGAAAAATAATAAACCTTTGTGTAATAATTTCCAGCGTTTTATCAACGGAATCGACGGTTCAACGGGAAGACTCAGTGCTCCGGAGGAGCTGCGGCGGTAAAAACCTCGGAGTCTCCCCGTCAAACCGTCGATTTCGTTGATTAAAAATTGTTAAAAATTCAATTCTGTTTGAAATTGATGAAAAAACTATACCTTTATTTCGAGAGTTTTCGAGCTAGGGCACTCTTGAAAATTTCAACCCTCAATTTTCATCCCTTAAGTGACTGACATCAACGAAAAGCTTCGCGGCACAACTAGACCCCAAATGGAGCCCATATATGGTATATGTATACCAAATTTAACCAAATTGGTCCAGTGTTGCTAAGAAAAGTGCCGCGTACGGCGGAAGGACGGAAAATTTTTTATTGGATTTTCGGATTCTACGTACCTTGAAACGTAAAACATCAAATTTTGGAAAGAACTTTTCATTTGGAACATCTATAATTGAAAAAAATACTACCAAACCCGTTCTTAAACTTTTCTCTCTCAGACTGCCGGAACTTCCCTCATAAGTATGTAGTCTGCTTCGAGTAGTTTCCAAAGTAGAGACAATAAAAGGGCCGAAGGAGTTGAACGCAACCTATTACACAGACGTTTGTCATTCATTCTGGAACATCCTGATGTCGTCTCTCAGGTCACATTCAGAGGGGGGTTAAGCCAAGATATTTCACTAAAATTCCTGAGATTTGAACAAGTGGGTGTGAAATATTCTCAAAATTCGGGTGATATAATGAAATAATTTGTGAACATTAGGTCAGGACGTAGAATTATCTTCTAGATGGAGTAGGGAAATTTTCCTAAGCGCGAAATGTTAATATTTAACCTTTTTGAACCATATTTTATGGAGTAATTACCTACTATCACCATAAAGTGGTAGGTAATTTAAGGGCCTTCCTAAGTAATAGGGTAAAATTAGCATTCTTTGTGACCCGTTTTCTCAGCAACTGTATTACCTAGGATCCTAATTTTTTTTTTCGTCTTCTCTATCTGGATCTGCATTGTTTACTGAGTTTTTTTCATGAATTAACATCATCGACATATATTTTTAATTTTCATTTTCCCAAACCCTTATTTTGTGTTCCAGTTTTTCGACCATTTATACAACTAACCTAATGTTTAGGGGGATAAAAAAAACTCAGTGTATACTATAGCTATTCCCTAAGAATTTGAAAAAAAAAGCAGCTCGATTGGTTCAGTAGTTGCGGAGAAAAAGGGGCAAACGTGTGTAAAAACGTAGTTTTGAGAAACGGGAGAAAAACGTCAGGGGGGTTGGGCCTCGCTTCGCGGTGCGTCTTGCTCCCCCCCACTGGACGGCTTCACTTTCACATCTGAGAAACAAATTTCTCTTCATGTCTTATTCCATTACCATGTAGTTTATGGATCTATGGAGTGTATGGACCAACCAAAACAAACAAACTGAAGGGTTCATGAATGTGAGGTTATATTTTGCGTCCGAACGTTGTTTATTGTTTTGCTTTCTGTTTTTACCGATTCATTTCAGTTATCATTCGTTTCTAATTACCTTCAGTTTCCGTTTTGTTATAATGACGAGAGGTAGAAATGTTTTCAAAAAACGAAGAGGAAAAGGTGGGCGAGGAAAAAAGAACATTGAAAGCAGCTCTCAACTTACGATCCAGGAGCTCACTAATCATTTTGTAAATATATTATCAACAGTTAAATTATATTTGTAAATATATGATTCATGTTCACGACAGTTTACTTATTGTTTGCATCTCAAAAGATGGAATCAGCGTAAAAGCTTGGAAGAATGGAGCGGGGCGTTTGTAAAGATCCAACGCCCAGAGCGGGGAGTGCTAGACGGGCGCTCGAGTATAATGCCCGACTTTGAGAGCTATTTATGATACTTACATAGTGCCAAACCATCAACTTAATGGTATCAAACGATTCAGTATTAAATGGAGAATTTTTAGAGCTAATAAAAAAAAAATGATTTTTTTTTTTCAATTCCTGACTTAGGAAGGCCCTTAAAACTTTCTGTCGACATCATACCGAGTAGGTAATCGTATCACATTCAATTTATGAAACTCGATAGCTATACTCTTGCCTTTATTTAAAGAGCTCTGGGATTTTTGAAGGCCCCGAAGGTTCGGCATCGCTGCAAGAATCCGAGCCCCAGCGGAAGGTCGAGGTATACCTGCGCGACCCCTCCGCCCGTGAACCCCCCCCCCCCCCCAACCCCCCAACAGTTTACCCTCTTCTGCAAATGCACACTTAATTCACAAAATAGTTCGATTATCCCATCACCAAAATCGTGATCAGCGAGAAAAATTGAACATATCGAGTATAAACTCGAGGCAGGTACGATTAAAACTCAGCAGCCCTCTCCCGGCCAATCCACCCAAACGAATTACGCCCTCTTCGCCGAATTACAGGAAATTTGGACTCATTTTCATCAGAATAATTAGTACGTTACGAATTTAAATTACAAAAAATGTTCACCGAACGATAAATAATTAAATTGTATGTTGATAGAAGAGGAAGAAGGAAGAGGGATGATGGGTTTTGACCGCGAAGGGTTGTGACCGTTTTCACCGCAAGGTTTCACCGCAAGGGTTTTCACCGCAAGGTGAGCACCTTGCAACGTTGCCACCTCTTGGCAGGGAAGGGGTTTTGGAACCCGTGGTCCAGAGCTCTTTAAATAAAGGCAAGAGTATAATCATAGTCGTGTTGCTGACTACTTGCCGGAAAGTGATGGGAATATGATCATGAACTTCTTCAACTATACCAACTAAAGATTATTTTTCTGAATAATAGTTTCTTGATGTGAAACTCATCTGATCTGATGCTACTCTTCAGCCAAAGAATGGATTCAATTCAACATCAAATTTTGAGGGGGGGTCAAATTTGTTTTTCTTGCTCGATTCCAAAGGCTCAATATTGAAAATTATTTATATTTTTTATTATTATTAATTATTTTATTGAAAATAATAAACCAAAATGCACGTTTTTATGCGTTCAAAATCAAATTCTCCCTCAAATTCGATTGTAAAACATCGGTATATTGATTATACCGTTGAAAAGTTGAGATTCTGGCGCTGTTTTTAGGCTTTCCGGCGATACTTCATTATCTGGAATTATTCGAACATTATGGGGTTGAAAAACGGGAAGTTTACAAAAAGTTACCAAGTTCACTTTTTAGGTTGCTTTATTCCCCCTAAAATTCGACTGAAAAAATTCTAACTGGTATTAGGGAGATAGGGACTTTACGCTCTTTCCAACGGTATCGTCAATTTGAGACTATCACAGCAAATTAGAGGAGTTATTACCAATTTAACGACGTAAGGTCAAAATCACGAAAAAAAACTTTAAAATTGAAATAATTCGTAAAAGAAGCCTCTAAAAAAATTGCTGAGAGACATTTTTCGTTGCAAATTAGTTGTAGAATCGACCCCTTGAAGGAATGAGACTTGTTTTATAGACACCCTGTATGATGTGATGAAAATTGCAGATTGAGTTTTATTGTCACCAGGAAACGATTTAACTCCTAATTTGGGTTGTGATTTCATTTTTTACGATCGGGACTTGCAAGTACAGAATGTTGAGGGACTGAGAGGTGTCTATCTTTTAGTATTTTCATCGCTGAACCGAATGAGACCAACCGCTGCTCGAAAGGCATTATGGTAGTGATTTAAGATCATTTTGAATGATATATTGAGAGAAAAAACGCTGCAAATTATTACACAATGGTTTATTATTTTTCTATATAGATCACTCGACTACAAAATCACCAACCATCCAATATCAAGGAAAAAAAAAAAAAAAACGCTGCAAATTATTACACATCGGTTTATTATTTTTATATAGATCACTCGTCTACAAAATCACCAACCATCCAATATGAAGAGTGAAATAAAAATTTAAAAAAAAATTAAAAAAAAAAAAAAAAAAAAAATCAAAAAAAATCAAAAAAAAATTAAAATCACCAACTATCGATCGCATTTCGGTCAGCTCTAATTTGAACGGAGATTAGGCCTCTTTTACGATTCACACTCGTGTTTTGATTTATATATATATATATATATTTCAATATAAACCCTTTAATTTCCGTAGGGAGCGAACGGTTTGTCCTACAGAGCTCCGCGTGGTCTCAAAAACTTCTAAATATTCTATAGAATCCTAAATTGAAGGAAAAACAATACCTTTATATCAAAATGTTTTGAGTTAGGGCGTTTTCAAAATTTCAAAATTGATTTTGGAACCCTTAGAAGTGATCTACATCAACCAAAAGCTTCGGGGCACAACTAGACCCCAACTGGAGCCTACACACCAAATTTCATCAAAATCGGTCAATGCTAAGTGGCAAAAGTGCCGCGTACGGCGGACGGACGGCCAAATTTTTATTCGATTTTTGGATTCTACGTACCTTGAAACGTAAACCATCAAATTTTGAGGAGGTGTTAAAATTTTTTTTCTTGGTCGATTCCAAAGGTTCATTATTGAAAATAATAAACCACAATATATTGCTCAAGAATAATTGTTATCCTCTGAGCAAAAATTATATCGCTCAAGTGTAATCGTTATTCCCCGAGTGAAAATTATATCGTTCGGGTAATAATTTTTATGTCTGATTCAATTTATACAATCATTAGCCATCGATTTGAGCGAATGGGAAATTAAAAAAATCGTTAAATTCAACCCCTGCTCAAAAGTCGCCACCACGATGTACTTCAAAATGAAAGAAATTGTTGCAGATAAGCAAGCTGAATCGGTTAGTTTTCTCTGGAACGAATGAATCATTTTCGTCAAAGTTACGTTTGTACAATCGATTTTGACTTTGAAAGAATCGTCTTCTGCGGTGTCCAAATGTTGATGGGCGTAGACGAAGATAGCTAAGCAAACACCCCATCTCTACCTCCGCTTTTAATCGGCTCCGATCATCCGCCGCCCCTCGATGATCCTGCTTCATTTTACTTCGTTTTTCCAACCATTTCGTTGCTGGAGATTTTTTTTCTCCCTCCTGCAGTATCAGTTCGATCCGGTGTTATTAGCCGGGTGGGACCCCGTGGGCTTGTGTTTATAAAGCAAAACCAGATCATTTCGGCATCCTGCCCAATGATAAATATCAAGATTCGAGGTAGAATATTCCCCTCTAATCGCATATAATTAATAGGATACTTATGGGGCTCCGTGGCCGAGTTGGTTTGCTATCGACGATCCCACACACGTTCCCACACCCCCCGATCTTTATCCTCGCCAATTGGCGTAATTCTCACAACCAACTGAGAACGTCGAGAAATGTCTAACATCAGCTCCACTTCTTTGATGCTTAAGTAAACTAAAAGTGAATCAGAGCCCCATTCGAGCAGCACAAATGAATGAATGAATTTTTGAGGAAAAAAGATATATCAGAAACACGAGTGTGAATCGCAAAAGATATTTATTTAGCGAACGGTTGGTCCTACAGAGCTCCGGCTGGTCTCATTCGATTATAAAATTCAATGCTGTCTTGAATTAATGGGAAAACAATACTTTTATGTCGAAATTTTTGAACTAGGGCGTTTACAGATTTCAACCCTTATTTTTCAACCCTTAGAAGTGACTGACATCACCAAAAGCTTCGGGGCACAACTAGACACCTAATGGAGCCCACATACCAAATTTCATGAGAATCGACCCATGTGAACTAAGGAAAGTGCCGCGTTCGGCGGACGGTGTACGGCCAAATTTTCATTCTATTTTTTCGATTTTCAAGGTACGTGTTTACGGTACCTTGAAATGTAAACCATAAAATTTTGAGGGGGGTTAAAAAAATTTCTTGGTCGATTCCAAAGGTTCATTATTGAAAATAATAAACGAAAAAATGTTCGGTCCGTCAGACGTGTGGAATCATCAAAAACTAACTTCCCTCGACCAGAGATCGATCTTTTATCGTTCCGATAGGATAGGTACGCGGCACATTTCCTTAGTCAAAGGACCGATTTTGACGAAATTTGATGTATGGGCCCCGAAGTTTTGGTTGATGACAGTCACTTCCAAGGGTTGAAAAATAAGGGCTGAAATTTTCAAAACCCATAGCTTTAAAATTCTCGAAATAAAGGTATTGTTCTTTCATCAATTTGAAATATTATCGAATTTTTAGAATCAAATGAGACAACCCAGAGCTCTTTAGGGCCATCCATTCGCACCACATGAGAATTTTAAGGTTGGAACAACGATAATTCAGAAACACGAGGGTGAATCGCAAAGTGGTCTAATCTCCATTCAAATTTTAGCTGACTACGATGCGATCGTTGTTCGTTTTTGGTTTATAGCCATTGGAATCGAACAAGTAAAAAAATTTTAACCCTCTTCAAAATTTGTTGGTTTACGTTTCAAGGTACGTAGAATCCAAAAATCGAATAAAAATTTGGCCGTCCGTCCGCCGTACGCGGCACTTTCCCCACTTAGCATTGACCGATTTTGGTGAAATTTGGTATGTAGGCTCCATTTGGGGTCTAGTTGTGCCCCGAAGATATTGGTTGATGTAGGTCACTTCTAAGGGTTCAAAAATGAATCTTGAAATTTTGAAAACGCCCTAACTCAAAACATTTTGGTATAAAAGTATTGTTTTTCCATCAATTTAATTTAGTATAGAATTTTTAGAATTTTTTGAGACCACGCGGAGCTCGGTAGGACAAACCGTTCGCTCCCTACTAGAATTCAAGGGTTTTACGTACGATAAATCAGAAACACGAGTGTGAATCACAAATGAGGCCTAATCTCCGTTCAAATTTTAGCTGACCGAAATGCGATCGTAGTTTTATTCATGTTGGATGGTTGGTGGCTTTGCAGACGAGTGATCTACAGGGTGTCCAAGTAACTACGCTCCCCCCACTTATTTTCTTTAATTGTGTGAGAAAAAAAATCGGACAAACGCTATTCTTCATAATTTTTTGCGTAGAATTCAAAAATGACAAAATTGCGCAGCACGCAATTGCGCAATCGTGCGCAACCATGATCAACTTTGTTTTGACGTGACAACGTCTTATAAATTGGTTTGCCGGGTGACACTTCAAGAAACTGCGTTACGCTCCGCTCACGTTATGCGCTCACAATGAGAGCGAGTGAGAGGCACGCGTCCCTTCCACTCGAGCACAGTTAGCCCGCCTAAGAGCGAGAGAGACAGAGCGAGAGAGATAGGCATACACACCGGTTCATGTCTTGCGCTTCTATTTAGGCGCCTGCATACAATTTTACACGTTGCCAGTTAATTGTAAAACGATTGTGTAGTGATAATGTGAAGGTAGTTTCGTCCATCGCAACAATTCAAACAGCAAAGGTAAATAATTTCAGACTGATAATAATATTTACCATTTATCAGATCAGATATCATTTATCATTTATCAGACTGATAATATTTATTTACCATTTATTTCATCATGTTATATTATAACATGATGAAATAAATGACGTTTATTTCGTTTCTCAACCAATAATAATTTGTTTAAATTTTGAATTTCTCTCTTCGAGCTCAAATAAAATTTTGTTAATATGAAATTCAGTGCGAGATTATTTGTATAAATTAATGTTTTAAATATAATTCTTTGTATAAATAAATGTTTTAAATTGTTACTATTATTTTATCCTTCTTCCTACTATACGAATGAATATTAACATTAAAATTATTTTACCACTCAAAGTCGTTGTCACGTAATAAAACTTTCGCCCGTATACCGACTTTACAGGCAACCAATTTTTTTATTTATCAAGCACTTTCCTGTTCGATTACAGAGCTTCCACACCGTAGGCTGCGAGGATGAAAAATAAGCTAACATTAGTCTAATTTCATATAGGTCTTCCTGGGACAAGAAGTCGATTGTACTGCTATAAAAATACAGACATTGAACCAAAATGGTTCAGGGTAACTCTGAAACGCAAAATGAGAGTGAATAAGTATATTTGGAGGACCCAGATTCTTCTGATCTGCTCTATGAATAGGGTAAAACACCCAGTTTTCGGCAAACCCTCGCGGTTTTTTTCAAATGGGAACCCCCATTTTTCATTGCAGATTCGAATTCTGCGTCAAATTTTATGAACATTTTACTTCGACAACTTTTTTTTTTGGACGTGCACAACCCGCTCAGCGAGCGCTCAAAGATGCGCAACCCAGGGATTGCGCCATAGTTGAGATAAAAGTAGACCTCAAGTGCTGCACATTACTTAGCACTGTTTTTCCATGCTGAATCGCGTGGCGATGTCCCTTTCTTGATTTGATTTCATTTTACCTCATTTACAGCCAAAAAAGTCACTGTTTGAGGAGGAAATCATCCACTTTCTTATGAAGGGTAATGAATCATCCCAATGAAGTGTTAAAAAACTGTAAGATTTATAAAATTGAGTCAGAGAAGAAGTAATTTGTGATGGAAACGATACTTGGAAAAAATTCCAAGGAAATTCGATGATTTCCTCCTCAAAAATTGACTTTTTTGGCTGTAAATGAGGTAAAATGAAATCAAATCAAGAAAGTGACATCGCCACGCGATTCAGCGTGGAAAAACACTGCTAAGTGATGTGCCACACTTGAGGTCTACCTTTATCTCAACTATGGCGCAATCCCTGGGTTGCGCATCTTTGAGCGCTCGCTCAGCGGGTTGTGCGCGTCCAAAAAAAAAAGTTGTCGAAGTAAAATGTTCATAAAATTTGACGCAGAATTCGAATCTGCAATGAAAAATGGGGGTTCCTATCTGAAAAAACAAAGTTGATCATGGTTGCGCACGATTGCGCAATTGCGTGCTGCGCAATTTTGTCATTTTTTAATTCTACGCAAAAAATCATGAAGAATAGCGTTTGTCCGATTTTTTTTCTCACGCAATTAAAGAAAATAAGTGGGGGGAGCGTAGTTACTTGGACACCTTGTATATATAAAAATAATGAACCATTGTGTAATCATTTGCAGCGTTTTTCTTGGTCGATTCCAAAGGTTCATCGTAGAAAATAATAAACCAAGACGGGGTTTCCTGTGTTCCCTTAGATACCGAAACGCCGATCATTTTGGACGACAAAAATCAATCCTCCGCCGACAATTTCAACCTCTTCTACCAAATCCGAACAGCAACACTGTGAGAACATCCGGACTGATGGTGTCTCAGAAATGCATCTCTCGACCGAAAGAATTCACACCAGCATTTAGAAGTTCTCGGAGGGAGGTTTCAAGGATTGATGTCTCCTCGGAACGATTCCGCTAAGTTGGTAGTTCTTATAAAGGAGATTAGAGGCGGAGCTGCCCATAGTTGAAGCGGCTAAGTGCATCCTTCCCTTTTACGCTATCAATCCTTGCAGTAGTTCAAAGACGGGCCTTCGGAAAAGAACGCTTTAAACTAGACTCGGAGCTAATAGCCGGAGGAAAGAGGAAATCGCGAGAAAAGTGCAGTCTTGGATTTGCCTCGCGAACACTCAAAGATGAGACTCTTATAGATTTCTTTCCGATACCTCCGATCCCGTCGGGGTTTCACTGATTAGACCCCTCTCAGGGTTATCCTCGAAAAACGTTGCGAGTTGTAATTACGATGTCCAATTACATTTTATTGTCCTCTCTACACACCGCTCATTATTTTTTGTCTCCAACCTTCTACAAATTAACGATGAAAGACGTCTGTCAGCAGGTGGGTCATATTTATAAGCTTTCTCATGTTGTCATCGTTCGGGTCCAGACGAGCCTGAAATTCCTGGACTTGCTGGGAAATTTCAACTGTGGCGTTTTCGTTCCTCCGTTATTTTGAGTTTGGTTGGGAGAACTTCCCGCTCAAAACTTCCAAATTTTTTTTGCACGAAAGTCCTTTTGGACCTTCCAGGGTTGACATTACACGTTGAAAATTCGCTATAATGATTCAAGTCCTTTTGGACCCCAGTGTGACCTCCCTGAATCAACAATATGCGTTGAAAATTCGCTATAATGAGTGAATGTAGTCGTTTTGAACCCCAGCGTGACCTCCCACGGTTAATATTATTCTTCGAAAATTCGCAATAATTAAATAAGGTTACACCTCAGTGTGACCTCCGAGGATCAATATTACACGTTGAAAATTCCCTAAAATGAATGAATGAAGTCCTTTTGGACCCTAGTTCGACCTCGTAGGGTTAATATTATACTTCTAAAATTCGCTATAATGAATTAATGAAGTAATTTTGGATCCCAGTGTGATTTCCTAGCACTAATATTAAACGTTGAAAATTCGCTATAATGAATGAATTAGGTCTTTTTGGACCCTAGTGTGACCTCCCAGGGTTAATATTATACTGTGAAAATTCGCTATATTGAATGAATGAAGTCATATTGGACCCCAGTGTGACCACCTTGGGTCAATAATATGCGTTGAAAATTCGCTATAATGAATAAATGAAGCCATCTTGGACCCAACTGTAACCTCCTAGAATTAGTAAAACACGTTGGAGATTCCTTAAAATGAATGAATGAGGTCCTTTTGGACCCTAGTGTGACCTCCCAGGGTTAATATTATAGTTTGAAAATTCGCTATATTGAATAGATGAAGCCCTTTTGGAGCTTACTGTAACCTCCTAGGATTAATAATACACGTTGGAAATTCGCTATAATGAATTAATGAAGTCCTTTTGGACCCCAGTGTGAACACCTTTGGTCAATAATATGCGTTGAAAATTCGCTATAATGAATAAATGAAGCCATTTTGGACCCAACTGTAACCTCCTAGAATTAATAAAACACGTTGGAGATTCCTTAAAATGAATGAATGAGGTCCTTTTGGACCCCAGTGTGACCTCCCAGGGTTAACATTATAGTTTGAAAATTCGCTATAATGAATAGATGAAGCCCTTTTAGAGCTTACTGTAACCTCCTAGGATTGATAATACATGTTGAAAATTCGCTATAATGAATTATTGAAGTCCTTTTGGACCCCAGTGTGACCACTTTGGGTCAATTATATGCGTTGAAAATTCGCTATAATGAATTAATGAAGTCCTTTTGGACCCCAGTGTGACCACCTTTGGTCAATAATATGCGTTGAAAATTCGCTATAATGAATTAATGAAGTCCTTTTGGAGCTTACTGTAACCTCCTAGGATTAATAATACACGTTGAAAATTCGCTATAATGAATTAATGAAGTCCTTTTGGACCCCAGTGTGACCACCTTTGGTCAATAATATGCGTTGAAAATTCGCTATAATGAATAAATGAAGCCATTTTGGACCCAACTGTAACCTCCTAGAATTAGTAAAACACGTTGGAGATTCCTTAAAATGAATGAATGAGGTCCTTTTGGACCCTAGTGTGACCTCCCAGGGTTAATATTATAGTTTGAAAATTCGCTATATTGAATAGATGAAGCCCTTTTGGAGCTTACTGTAACCTCCTGGGATTAATAATACACGTTGGCAATTCGCTATAATGAATTAATGAAGTCCTTTTGGACCCCAGTGTGACCACCTTTGGTCAATAATATGCGTTGAAAATTCGCTATAATGAATAAATGAAGCCATTTTGGACCCAACTGTAACCTCCTAGAATTAATAAAACACGTTGGAGATTCCTTAAAATGAATGAATGAGGTCCTTTTGGACCCTAGTGTGACCTCCCAGGGTTAATATTATAGTTTGAAAATTCGCTATAATGAATAGATGAAGCCCTTTTGGACCCAACTGTAACCTCCTAGAATTAATAAAACACGTTGGAGATTCCTTAAAATGAATGAATGAGGTCCTTTTGGACCCCAGTGTGACCTCCCAGGGTTAACATTATAGTTTGAAAATTCGCTATAATGAATAGATGAAGCCCTTTTGGAGCTTACTGTAACCTCCTAGGATTAATAATACACGTTGGAAATTCGCTATAATGAATTAATGAAGTCCTTTTGGACCCCAGTGTGACCACTTTGGGTCAATTATATGCGTTGAAAATTCGCTATAATGAATTAATGAAGTCCTTTTGGACCCCAGTGTGACCACCTTTGGTCAATAATATGCGTTGAAAATTCGCTATAATGAATTAATGAAGTCCTTTTGGACCCCAGTGTGACCTCCTTTGGTCAATAATATGCGTTGAAAATTCGCTATAATGAATTAATGAAGTCCTTTTGGACCCCAGTGTGACCACCTTTGGTCAATAATATGCGTTGAAAATTCGCTATAATGAATTAATGAAGTCCTTTTGGACCCCAGTGTGACCACCTTTGGTCAATAATATGCGTTGAAAATTCGCTATAATGAATAAATGAAGCCATTTTGGACCCAACTGTAACCTCCTAGAATTAATAAAACACGTTGGAGATTCCTTAAAATGAATGAATGAGGTCCTTTTGGACCCTAGTGTGACCTCCCAGGGTTAATATTATAGTTTGAAAATTCGCTATAATGAATAGATGAAGCCCTTTTGGAGCTTACTGTAACCTCCTAGGATTAATAATACACGTTGAAAATTCGCTATAATGAATGATTGAGGACCTTTTGGACCCCAGTGTGACCACCTTGGGTCAATAATATGCCTTAAAAATTCGCTACAATGAATTAAAGAAGCCCTTTTGGACCCCAGTGTAACTTCCTAAGATTAATATTACACGTTGAAAATTCGCTATAATGAATGATTGAGGACCTTTTGGACCCCAGTGTGACCACCTTGGGTCAATAATATGCGATGGAAATTCGCTATAATGAATTAATGAAGTCCTTTTGGACCCCAGTGTGACCAACTTTGGTCAATAATATGCGTTGAAAATTCGCTATAATGAATGATTGAGGACCTTTTGGACCCCAGTGTGACCACCTTGGGTCAATAATATGCGATGGAAATTCGCTATAATGAATTAATGAAGTCCTTTTGGACCCCAGTGTGACCACCTTGGGTCAATAATATGCCTTAAAAATTCGCTACAATGAATTAATGAAGCCCTTTTGGACCCCAGTGTAACTTCCTAAGATTAATATTACACGTTGAAAATTCGCTATAATGAATGATTGAGGACCTTTTGGACCCTAGTGTGACCACCTTGGGTCAATAATATGCCTTAAAAATTCGCTATAATGTATTAATGAAGTCCTTTTGGACCCCAATATGACCTCCTACTACTAATAGCATACGTTTAAAATTCGCTAAATTGAATTAATGAAATCCTTTTGGACCCCAGTGTGACCACCTTGGGTCAATAATATGCCCAAAAAATTCGCTATAATGAATTAATGAAGCCCTTTTGGACCCCAGTGTAACTTCCTAAAATTAATATTACACGTTGAAAATTCGCTATAACGAATGAATGAGGTCCTTTTGGACCCCTGTGTGACTCCCAGGGTTGATAAGTTACGCTGAAAATTCGCTCATCCACCCATGCTGCACGAGTGAGGCTTTTCCTGGTCCTCGGACGTCAACTCGCTTTCATTCACCCCCCCCCCCCCCCCGTGCTTTTCCCCGCTCGTTCGCGCTGTCTGAGTGCGCGGGTTAGACGAGCACAAATTGGCGGATGTAAGAAGAACCTCGGAGGAGTGACAGACTGAGTGATGTGGCCGCCATCAGGACTATAATGTTGCGGTGGAAGGTTTGAGACGCCCGGGACTCGGACTTGCATTACGGGCCATCAGCAGTAACGGATTTGAGCTGTTGGGGGCCCGCGGGCGTCTCGGAGGCCCCGCAAGCCGCCCGGGGCCTCCGCCCATTCTCCGGCCGCCTTCTGATGTCGGATACCGCCCTCCCTCTGCCCCCCCATAAAACCTATATGCCCCAATACAAAGGCCTGTGGCCCGGTTCTCAAAACGTATAGATGGCACGGGTCAGTGAATCCGAAGATCGGCCCGCGGGGGTTCCACCGTCGTTACAGACTCGATGGTAACGACGACATTTTTTGTGATCACCAAATATCATCGCCTGTCCGACATCCCAACGTGAATCACTCAGAGTTCACCGGTTATGAATGAACTTCCTCACCTTCCAGAGAATGAAGCTTTGCCTCAGTATTTTCGTTTATTATTTCGATTGATGAACCTTTGGAACCGAGCGAGAAAAATAAATTTAACCCTAGGATGACACACCGGGGTCATTCGTGACCCCACGATTTACATTTGGCCGTGTATATACAGGGTGTCCCCGAAAACGTCCCCCCCCCCCTGCTAAAATCGTCCAGGTAGTGGTAAAAAACAAAACTTTTTTTTGAATCTTCATGATTTTTCCCAAGGATCTCAAATATGACCACGGTGCGCATTGCGCACGTGCGCAACGCACACCTACTTCGTTTTTTCAAATGAGACCCCCCCCCCCCCATTTTTTATTGCAGATTCGGATTCTACGTGAAATTTCATGAACATTTCACCCCTCAACCGATTTTTTTCGTAGCGCGCAACCCGCTCAGTGCGCGCTCAAAGATGCGCAACCGCAAGGTTGTGTCAAAATGTGCATGTACGAAGTACCTAAGTGTGATACATGATATTTTAGTATTTTTTTACGTTGAATCACGTGGTGATGTTAGTTTCTTGATTTTACTGCATTTTTATCAAATTATCGACGAAAAACTAACTTTTTAAAAAGGAAAATTGCATTTTTTACTCATTACGCATCTTCTGTGCCCATCCGTTAACTTCATCCTTGTTAAAAAATTGAAATTTATGTTTTGACATTTAAAAAAAAACTCTCCGATCGCACGTAATTAAATGCAGTATTCTAGAGAACCTTGCTTCATAGCTACCGATGTGTCGCTATGATTTTGTTTACTGGTTGCAGCGTTGCATTTTTTGTGATAAAAAAAAGTGCCGCGAAAAATTCCTTGACCCCCAGTTAAAAGACATATCGGTATGTCAGACATAGATTCTATGTCACAACGATAGTTTATCACACTGGACTCTTCACTAGTAATTTCACGAGGACTCTCTACTTGTAATTTCTCTTGAAAAACCAGTCCTGTCTACTTGAAAATCTTTTTTCGATTATCTTGGAAAAAAGGTTTTTAAGTGGACAGGGTGGTTTTGCCCTTAAAAAATGCAATTTTCCTTTTTAAAAAGTTCATTTTTCGTCGATAATTTGATAAAAATGCAGTAAAATCAAGAAACTAACATCACCACGTGATTCAACGTAAAAAAATACTAAAATATCATGTATCACACTTAGGTACTTCGTACATGCACATTTTGACACAACCATGCGGTTGCGCATCTTTGAGCGCGCACTGAGCGGGTTGCGCGCTTGCGAAATAAATGGGTTGAGGGGTGAAATGTTCATGAAATTTCACGTAGAATCCGAATCTGCAATAAAAATGGGGGGTCTCATTTGAAAAAACGAAGTTGGTGTGCGTTTCGCACGATTGCGCACGTGCGCAATGCGCACCGTGGTCATATTTGAGATCCTTGGGAAAAATCATGAAGATTCAAAAAAAAGTTTTGTTTTTTACCACTACCTGGACGATTTTAGCAGGGGGGGGGGAATCGTTTTCGGGGACACCCTGTATAAAAACATGGTAGGTATACTATTCTGGGTGGGTGTTGTGTTATTTTAGCAGTAATGCCCTCGAGTATAGTCGATGTTGAGTATTGTCCATGTTGAGAAGGCAGTCCTCAGTCAAATATACTTTTGTTGAAAGGCAAAACAAGGTTGTGAAACACCGCTTGAGAGCTCTTCTGCTCGCCTCCCCTGGTATCTGTTATCATTGTCGCGACATCGGAGTTGACATTGACAGTTGAACGCAAGGTATTTGTTGTGTGGTAGGTAGATATTGTGAATATTATTTTATCTTTGCTTTGTAGGTAGTTTCATCAAGGTGTAACATGAACTTTAGTAATAATTCTGATCTAGACAATAAAATGTTCGTGCAATGTTCTTAAATTGTTTTTATCTTCAGCAGTTCTACTGAATTCTACTTCTGAAGGGGGTCCCAGTCAGTCGCCGTTCGTTCCTCGTTCCGGGTCAGTATTTCCCTAAATTGCAGGGGCTCAAACTTTAAAAGTTGTGCCTAATTTTGAAATTTTCTAGGATTTTAGAAATCTATTTAGGGCACGGGCCTAGGCAATTGAAAAATCAAAAGATTGCCGCTGGAATAATCAAAATTGATCGTAATTTGGGAAAAACCCTTTGGGAAAAACTCTCTGTTCAATTTCTCCCTTGCGAGGGAAAAACATTAAATCATGTTTAATGTTTTTCCCTCGCAAGGGAGAAATTAGATTGCCGATCACTCAGCTGATCAGTGACCACTCAGGCGCCTTCAGCATTCTCCATTGACCCTGCTTCTCAAATTTCAGCTTCCTGCGTTCAACAGGAGAGAAAATGGCCTTGGAGCTCACTCAGCTGATCAGTGACCATCTTGGTACAACTAGACCCCAAATGGAGCCGATATAACGTGGTAACTAAGAAATCGGTCCGTGGTAACTAAGAAAACTAAGAAAAAAAAACGTTGCAGATTTGCGTGTCGGAATTCACAGAACGACCCCCAGCCCTAAAACATTAAACATGTTAGAAAAATTTTGACATTTTAGGTCTTTACTATGGCACATAAATGAAAAATCGTCACGCAGGGAGCGTTACGCGGAAATTTCTGATGATTTTCACGTACAACCAATCGTTCCTAGGGAAAACTAACTTCCTCATTTTCCACCCCACAAAAATCGTTCACAACTCATTGGAAAGCTCTCAATTTATTAAACATAAGACATAAAATTTCTCTCGTGGTTGCGTACTTGTACGAAAGCTGTATCCACCGTTTGTGTTTTTCTCTTGAAACCTTGGTCTTCCTAAACAAATCCCTGAGATTCAGCGCCAAAAAAGATGAAAAAACATGTGCCACACTTAGGGTTCTCTAAAACCAAATTTTTGAGCATTTTCTTCGAACAGGGATATTTTGTAAATAAAGTTGGAACTCCTCCTGAGCCCCTTTGTCAGTGGTTAAGGTCAGTCACTCGCTTGAGTTCGTGCAGTTAACTTGCAAACGTGCTATGGGCCACATCTGACCCCAGTGTGCTTTAATCGGTTGACTTTTTTTGTGTGGGGGACTATTTGACCCCAGTGTGACTTTCTATTCATTCTCTTGCGTTTTAAATTTTGGGGTCAGAATTGACCCCAGTGTGCCGTTTATGTATGCGAAAAATAGGTGTGTCAAGATTTATAACGTATATTGATTTCTAAATTTCTTGTTTTTCCATTTACCGTGAGAAGCCCGTACTTTGAGCCAAAGCAAGTATACTATAAAAATTTTCAATAATACAGGAGTGATAATACAATTTTTTTGAAAAGCAGAGAAATAGAAGTGCTGGTGAAAGTCGTCAGTCAAACTCAAAAAATGGCCATCTTTGAGGTGATCTATTATCGAAACTATTCCATAGATTTAAATGATTTTTTTTAAATATTTGACTCCAAATATTGTCAACTTGGAATGCTGATAGTGGAATCTATTTAAAAAAAAAAAAAACCTTCAACAAAATATAATTTCAAATTTTGGAAATTTCATTTATTTCCATATTTTTATTGACTTTTTACAAAACTATATTCAAAACCGAAATTTGTTCCTGGTTTAAACTGTTTTTTTTTTTATATATTTCAACAAACAGGTTATCAATAGATTTTTTCAACCTAAAAAAAATTTAAATTTCTGTCTTAAATTTAAATTAGAGGAATTTAAATTTTGGGGTCAGAATTGACCCCAGTGTGTCGTTTATGTATGCGAAAAATAGGTAGGTGTGCCATCCTAGGGTTAAAAAACCTTTTTTAAAAACAAGCTTTTTTTGTTCATAAAATTAACATTTCTAGTACCCTCTAATGTGCGATTTAAATACAAGGCATAACGCTTCATAACCTCTTGAACTTAGAGAGTTACTCAAAAAGAAGAGGAAAGCGAGGAATAAGTATCTGAAAACTAACTAGAGCGCCATGTGACAAATCAAACGCACTCTCCAGAACAATCAAGCAAGAAACCCAAACCAGGCTACTCATAGGGCTGACTCCAGAAAGCGATATGGATTATTCTCTGTGGAAAATAACTAAATCACTCAAGCAGCCAAAAGAGCAAGGTTGATTGATTGAAGATTTTATTTATTAAATCAGGGTTACATAGGGCCTTAGGGCCCTCTCTTACCGTAACCCTGAAAGGGTTATTACAATATCCTACTTCGATAAATCTGGAAAAACAATATGAATAAATAAAATCATAAAATGAACATCTACTCTTCTACATTGTTGTTAATAATATAATAATATGCCCCTATTTTGTTCTACGTCCTATCTGATTTCATCCAACACATGGTTTATTTTAAGTTTCTGTGTAATTCTTTAGTAACATACTTGTAAAATCATTCTTGAATTGAGTCACTTATTTGCTAAAATCAAATTGGTCAGTGAAATTGTTACTTATTCTGATGGCGTGGGTACAATATGACTTATTATAAATTGCTGTTCGATGTAGTGGTACTTGCAATATATTATTCGTAGTTTGCCGATCATGGACATTTTTCAAAAATTTAAATTCTTCAGCTGAGTACTGCGGCGTACCAAACTTCATATTGGTTTGTTATTTTCAATATTAAGCCTTTGGAATCGAGCAAGAAAAAAAATATTTTAACCCCCCCTCAAAATTTGATGTTTTACGTTTCAAGGTACGTAGAATACGAAAATCGAATAAAAAAATTTCCGTCCGTCCGCCGTACGCCGTACGCGGCACTTTTCTTAGCAACACTGGACCGATTTGGTTCAAATTTGGTATATGGGCTCCATTTGGGGTCTAGTTGTGCCGCGAAGCTTTTGGTTGATGTAGGTCACTTCTAAGGGGTGAAAATTAAGGGTTGAAATTTTCAAGAGTGCCCTAGCTTGAAAACTCTCGAAATAAAGGTATCGTTTTTTCATCAATTTTAAATAGTATTGAATTTTTAAAAATTTTTGAGACAACCCGGAGCTCTGTAGGACAAACCGTTCGGTCCCTACGAGTACTTGAAGGTTTTCCTTCGATAAAACAGAATCATGAGTGTGAATCGCAAAAGAGGTCTAATCTCCATTCAAATTTTATCGGACTAAAATGCGATCGCTGTTCATTTCTTCGATTTGTATACAGTTTTGCCTTCTGCGTAACCAGTAATCAAATTTCCATATGAAGCTTTCTATTTTTCCAATCGAGTGTGAAGCGTTTAGTTCTTTCTAGTAAACTTGATTGTGAAGGTGTGAAGCCAGTATGGTGTGGTAGGTAGTACCTAGCTGGTAGGTAAAAAAAAAGTTGGAAGGTAAAAAAAAATGTTGGTGGGTAAAAAACGCTGCAAATCATTGCTCAAAGGCTTCTTTACTCTTCTGATCACTGATCAGCTGAGTGAGCTCCGAAGCCATTTTCAATCCTATTGAATGGAAGTGCTCTTCCAGGCGTCTCCAGCATTCGAGGAGATCTTCTTCACTCCTCAGAATACTGATCAGCTGAGTGAGCTCGAAAGCCATTTTCAATCCTATTGAATGGAAGTGCTCTTCCAGGAGTCTCCAGCATTCGAGGAGATCTTCTTCACTCTTCAGATCACTGATCAGCTGAGTGAGCTCCGAAGCCATTTTCAATCCTATTGAACGCAGGAAGCTGAAATTTGAGAGGGAAGGTCACGGGAGAATACAGATGGTGGTAGGTGCTATTGATGGAGAACCAGTGATCTATACTGAAGGGTGATCTATACAGAAAATAATAAACCTTTGAGCAATGATTTGCAGCATTTTTTTTTTTACCTACCATTCATAGGTACCTACTACCTACCACACCATACTGCCTTCACACCATCACAATCAAGTTTATTAGAAAGAACTAAACGCTTCACACTCGATTCGAAAAATAGAAAGCTTCATATGGAAATTTGATTACTGGTAGCAAAACTGAATACATCTCGAAGGAACGAACAGCGATCTCGTTTTGGTTAGCTCAAAATTTCACACTCGTGTTTCTGTTTATGGAAAGAAAACCCTTAAGTATTCGTAGGGAGCGAACGGTTTGTCCTACAGAGCTCCGGGTGGTCTCAAAAATTTTTAAAAATTCAAGACTATTTGAAATTGGTGGAAAAACTATACCTTTATTTCGAGTTTTCGAGCTAGGGCACTCTTGAAAATTTCAACCCTCAATTTTCACCCCTTAGAAGTGACCTACATCAACCAAAAGCTTCGCGGCACAACTAGACCCCAAATGGAGCCCATATACCAAATTTGAACCAAATCGGTCCAGTGTTGCTAAGAAAAGTGTCGCGTACGGCAGAGGGACCGCAAAATTGTTTATTTGATTATCGGATTCTACGTACCTTCATAACGAAAACTAAAAAATTTGAGGGGGAGTTAAAAAATTATTATTCTTGGTCGATACCGAAGTAAGGGGTGAAATTTAACAAAACACCCTAGCTCAAAAACTTTTGAAATGAAGGTACTGTTTTCTCATATATTTAAAGTAGTATTAAATTTTTATTACACAACGGATTATTATTTTTATATAGATCACTCGTCTGCAAAGCCACCAACCATCCAACATGAAGAAAAACATCGATCGCATTTTGGTCAGCTAAAATTTAAACGAAGATTAGGCCTCTCTTGCGATTCACACTCGTGTTTTTGATTTATCGTACGTAAAACCTTTAAATTCTCGTAGGGAGCGAACGGTTTGTCCTACAGAGCTCCGCGTGGTCTCAAAAAATTTTAAAAATCCCATAGAATCTTAAATTGAAGGAAAAACAATACCTTTATATCAAAATTTTTTGAGTCAGGGCGTTTAGAAAATTTTCAAAATTGATTTTGGAACCCTTAGAAGTGACCTACATCAAACAAAATCTTCGGGGCACAACTAGACCCCAAATGGAGCCTACATCCCAAAATTCATCAAAATCGGTCAATGCTAAGTGGCAAAAGTGCCGCGTACGGCAGACGGACCGCCAAATTTTTATTCGATTTTTGGATTCTACGTACCTTGAAACGTAAATCATCAAATTTTGAGGGGGTGTTAAATTTTTTTTTCTTGGTCGATTCCAAAGGTTCATTATTGAAAATAATAAACCAGAAGGGAGTTATAGTAAAGGAGGCCTAATTTCCGTTCAAATTTTAGCTGACCAAAATGCAATCTGTGTTCGTTTTTCCGAGTTGTACCTACTTATTTTTGCGTCCTTAGCAACCAGTAATCAAATTTTCTAATGATGGCTCCCACAACGTCCTGTTTCTTTAAATAGAGCGATAATTTCTTCAAAATAAACTTGATGGTGAAGTAAGTAGGTAGTTTGTAACAAAGGTAAAGCTGTGTTCTATACAGATGAGTGATGCCAATAGAATAATAATAAACCTTTGTGTAATAATGTGCAACGTTTCTAGTGTGGAAAACATCTCTGCCGTGTGAAGGAAGAACGACTCAACTCAAAATTTTCGAAATCCCAGAAATCAGCTTCGAAGTTTTTCCGGAAAACTCGCCATAAATTCACTCCAGATCACTCCCGTGACCCCATTTTGGTTTATTATTTTCAATAATAAGCCTTTGGAATCGACCAAGAAAAAAAAATTTTTAACACCCCCTCAAAATTTGATGGTTTACGTTTCAAGGTACGTAGAATCCAAAAATCGAATAAAAATTTGGCGGTCCGTCCGCCTTCCGCCTTCCGCCGTACGCCGTACGCCGTACGCGGCACTTTTGCCACTTAGCATTGACCGATTTTGATGAAATTTGGTATGTAGGCTTCATTTGGGGTCTAGTTGTGCCCCGAAGCTTTTGGTTGATGTAGGTCACTCCTAAGGGTTCCAAAATCAATTTTGAAATTTTGAAAACGCCCTAACTCAAAAAATTTCGATATAAAGGTATTGTTTTTCCTCCAAATTAAGATTCTATAGAATTTTTAGAATTTTTTGAGACCACGCGGAGCTCTGTAGGACAAACCGTTCGCTCCCTACGAAAATTTAAGGGTTTATATTGAAATATATATATATAAATCAAAACACGAGTGTGAATCGCAAAAGAGGCCTAATCTCCGTTCAAATTAGAGCTGACCGAAATGCGATCAATGGTTGGTGATTTTGATTTATTTTTTTTATTTTTTTTTTTCATTTTTTTTTTTATTTATTTTTTTTTTTTTATTATTTTTTTTTTCATTTATTTTTTTTTTTTTTCATTCTTCTCTTCATATTGGATGGTTGGTGATTTTGTAGACGAGTGATCTATATAAAAATAATAAACCGTTGTGTAATAATTTGCAGCGTTTTTTTCAGACCTCATAATAATATTATGTTGTTCAACTCAATCGACTGGTACAAGTATTCCTCTTTACAGTGTAAAGTTTACACACGTACCTTCAATCGGTTCGTGTCATTTGAGTCAAATATCGACAACCATACGAGACGCTTCAACCCGATCTTGAAGCCAACAATGTGGAGGAAAAACAACTCAACGGCGTTTTCAGCGAGTTGAGGCTTTTTTTCTCCACAAATAAATAGCAAATATAGCTAGTTTGGGTGTTTTAATCGAGGTGTTGCGTTCATCGGAAAGGTGGGGGGTGGGGGAATTAGAGGGTATACGTAAAAACCCCATTTTCGACCATTTTCGAGTTGAGTCGTTCTTCCTTCACACGGCAGATCTGTCAAGTTGGCGTAAGCACATTTATAGATGATCCGATGCATAGTAGCTAATACAAATAAAAACACGAACGATCCCTAATAATTTCATCGAAATCGGACAATGACTTCGTATTCTAATGCCCGTCACAAGGATTTCATGACGGACAGACACGACACCAAAGTTATTCAGGTGGGTCTGACGTAAAACGTGAGAGAAAATTTTGATTTTGGAAAAAATTATTTTTTCGACCTTGAAAAGTGAGCCGTTACTTTGGTAGGCTCCGAAGCAAGATGTTATTCAAAGAGCTTTCCAGGCTCACACAGCGACACCTAAACTTAGCTTTGGATCGACTAGCACCCCCGAAATGTTGACATGATTTGGGTTAGAGTCATAGAAGTCAAATCTCGCAATCCGAAAGATAATGTTTCTGTCATGTTACTGTTTATGGCAAGTTGGGGTGACCTGTAGGGAGGTGAATCCTGCATACTAGAGGCTGAGTATGCGATACGTCAAGACACATCAGGAGGCAATGTGTCGCGATCTTGGCGCCTTTATTCGAACTGCCTCCCCCAAAAGAGAAAACGACCCGCTCCCCCACCAGAATTCCCACTATTAGCATAAACAGGTGTGGATGGTTCTGGAAAAATGAGGTTGAGGCCGGGACGGGCAGCAGAGCATCTTAAACCCTGCGGATCCGTCAGGGCGGGGAGACGCGGTTTCTTTTCTCATTACCGTCGTCCGGATCTTTCCCCCTTTTCGAGCGAGTGGAAAGAATGCAATAATGGCTTTAAGGACAGGAACACGGACGACCCTAAGCGCGACAGAAGGAAAAATCAGGTTTCCGCGGATCCACCTCTTCTCCTTCTATCGGGACTCATTAAGTAAGAATTCAATTGGTCATACTTAAGAGAAGGAGACTCCAACTAGTGTGGTTCAAGTCGGATGCTAAAGACTCCCTGCCGGCGTCCTTTCATCTCACATGTTGTACAACAGCTTTGAAATATCGCGTGGAAACATAATAATGTCTGAAATTCGCGCAGGTGGGGAACACTGGACTGTATTTTCTTGAATCGAGCATCAATGTTGCTCCTAATGAGTTGTCACCAACTTGACGGCTTCCACTGACAACTGCCCCCCTTTTCGCGAAGACCCTAATTTGTTCCGAGGGGTGTCCCACTTGAAGTGAATCAAAAGGTTGAATCTCGATGAAGGAGAAATCTTCGTCGATGCTTTTAATTGAGAGTGTTTTATTAAAAGGGAACGTATCAATTTTCAAAAACGGCAAGAAGCAGAAGAAAAAAAAGCACAGAAAAGGCAGAAAAGTCTGTCAAGTGGGTGTGGCACATAGCTTCCTCGTATCCATAACCCGATTGTATAGATGATCCGATGCATAGTAGTTAATCTCAAAACTTGTCTTGCACCACCCTCATAGGGGACCGTCTACATTAATCTGAATAATCCTAGAAAATTTCATCAAATTCGGGTGAAAAAATGTAAGTGCTGTTACAAGGATTTTACACAACAATCGAAGGCGAAAACAAGCATTTGAAGTGGTCAAGTTTCGATGATTTCAACGTTCATTCTCGACTTTTTCGAACAATCGAAGGCGAAAACAAGCTTTCGAAATGGTTATTTCTCTCGAGTAAACCAACAAGTTTCGATGACTTTCAACGTTCATTCTCGACCACAGGGTCGCTTGAAGTGGTCGAAGGCTTGTTTCGCCTTCATTGTTCGAAAATGTCGAGAATGCACGTTGAAATCTTCGAAACTTGTCTTTGAAGTGGTCATTTCTCTCGAGTAAACTTGCAAGTTTTGAATAATTTAATGTTAATTTTTGACTTTATTCAAGAATTGACGTCGCTGTAGTGTCTGTCATGAAATCTTTGTAGCAGGGAAGGTCTCTGTAGGGAAGGATCTTTGTAGCTATTAGAAGGTATTCTAATATTCAGGAATTGAACGAATTGGGTTGCAGATGGTCGCCAATGAAAGTAATCACCATCTGATTGATAGCTACTTCTACAGTTTCCATCCAATTCCGATGGAATTTTCAGGGATTATGAGAATTTCAGTGTAGATGAAAATCATCGCTCCGGACTGAGAGGTACTCACAGATTGATGCTTTGAGATAAGCTACTATATTTCTAATGCTTATTCATTTCTAAATGTCCTTGAAAAAGAATTTTAGGAAATTACGATCACATTTTTTCATATTTTAAATGATTTAGAACCCTGGAAAAAGTTGAAAATTTACCCTAGAAAACCTGGAAAACTCGGTGAATGTTTTTCGGAGAATCGCTTGACACCCTGAACTAGACTCAAAATGGAGCCCGTAAACCAAAACACTTTAATACCTCCAAAGATTTATTATCGAAATTTATGAGCCGAAAACACTCCTCATTTCTTCTGTATCTTTCTTGTCTTCATATTTACACTGAGTGTCTCACTAGGGGTGGGACATGGATATCGATAACATCGAAACATCGTTGTTTTTCATACTAATAGGCCGGCCGTCTACTTTACACGATTCCATGCGAGTTGTCTTCACTTGGTAGTTGATCCGTGAACTGAACGATACCATTTCGAGGAGTTTTAAAACGAATGTATTTACTGGAATACATTCTGGAGCCCAAAACACACCATCACTAGCATTTCATAAAATTGGGATTTAAACTGTAGAAGTTATGGTTTTTTCGTGGATTTCTTATCCATCCGGGGGCAATGCAATTTTTAGGGACCCATCTACACCCCAACCACCATAATCCCGGAAAATTTCATCGTAATTGGACAGTTACTCAGTATAATTTTCGCCCTTTACGAGGATTTGCGGACAGACAGACCGACTGACAGACGAACAGTCACGAAACTAAACTAATTCAGACTGGTCAAAAACGTGGAATGGGAGCAGAAATTTTGATTGTGAAGTTTTTTTTTCAACAATGTTCGATTGGTAGACGCAGAGTCACAATCGTCCTCCTCAATTTGTGTTTTGAAGAAGCTTTCAACATGAGGTGAATGAGTACGCAGAATTTCAGTATCTCTAAAAAATATTAATTAATTTTTCATAACATTTTAGCTTGAACATTAGCTCCAGATTTGGGGTTTTATAGCGAAATACAACTTTAGCGGAGTGGAAAAACCGAGCTTCGCCTTCCTTCGGTTTGGCTCTTTTTTTTTCTTGAAAATCTGACCATTATCAAGAAGCTGTAAAAATTTCATAGCCGTATTTCACCGAATTCAGATGTAGTGGGTTAAAATGTGATTGAAGGTACAGCAAGAACGCCGTCTCCGCCGTCACCGCAGCTTCAGAGTCAAACCCTTCTAAAGGTTGTAACTTCTACATTTTCCTCTCGAAATCGATAAAATTTCCAGGGATTGTGAATGTTGACATGTAGAATGTCCCCTATGTGGGCTGTTAGCTACAATCACAGAGTAACGGAGTCAAGTTAAGGCTACAATGGTCGGATCTTCTATACAATCAGGTTATGGATACTGGGAAGCTATGTGCCACACCCATTTGGCAGACATTTTTTGTTTTATTTTTTATTGGAAAACAGAATGATGTAAATAGCGACGTTTTCGTAAAATATTTCTGCTAAGAGTCAACAAAGTTCTGTTTGAACAAACCAGGTTCTTCAGATTGTCATTCGCAGTAGTGTGGTCAGTTCGTACTGTCGTGACATACCGAGAACATGTCATCGTTGGAAATCTCTTATTCGGATTTAGCAAACGTTTAATTTGGATTCGTTAAAAAATTCGATCGCTTACTATCCAATTTTCAGAGGTTATTATCACTCAAAATTTTGTAAAAATTAAATATATAAATATATATGTACATATATATATTTACATACATACATATAGAAACCTCAATTCAATCATCTTCATCGTATCCTATAACTTCTGAAACGAAGGAAAAAAAAATTACACACACCCATCGCCTGTAAAACCGCTTTTCTGTTTTTTTCACACGCTTTTTCACTTTGAGTAACATTATTTTTTTTCAAAATTCAAGATTTAGTACAATAATAATATATTGAAACGTCAGAAAACTTAATTCTCTAATGTATTTTCGTATTCGGAATCGAATGAAACCATTCCCAAGAGGATACAGTGATTCGTTCAAAAGATAATGACTTTTTTCCGCTTTTTGGCCATTTGGCCCCAATGTGCGCCGTACTCCGATCGCGGCACTTTTGCTTCTTAGCATTGACCGATTTTGATGAAATTTGGTATGTAGGCTCCATTTGGGGTCTAGTTGTGCCCCGAAGATGTTGGTTGATGTAGGTCACTTCTAAGGGTACAAAATTGAATTTTGAAATTTTGAAAACGCCCTAACTCAAAAAAAAAGTGATGTAAAGATATTGTTTTTCCTTCAATTTTAGATTCTATAGAATTTTTAGCATTTTTTGAGACCACGCGGAGCCCTGTAGGACAAACCGTTCGCACCCTACAAGAGTTTAAGGTTTTTACGTACGATAAATCAGAAACACGAGTGTGAATCGCAAGAGAGGCCTAATCTCCGTTCAAATTAAAGATGACCGACATGCGATCGATTTTTTTCTTCATGATGGATGGTTGGTGGCTTTGTAGACGAGTGATCAATATAGAAAAATAATAAACCATTGTGTAATAATTTGCAGCGTTTTCTATAAGGAGCCGACTATGAACTAGAGTCAATCTAGATTCCTTGGTTCATAATCACATTTGGGAGGTGGAAAAGTTTTTCATTTCACCTTTTCGACATTTCTGGACAATTTGGATTCCGAGTGTGTCTGTAAGTGAGTCTGTCTGTCTATCTGTGAGTATGCAAAACCTTGTTACGAGCAAAACTGTACGAAGTTACAATCGGTTGGTTAGTTCTAAAGACTGCGCTATGTTTTATAATTAAATTTAAATATTAGATGTGTAGCAGTTCCGCGGACTGCTCCGCGGAATAGGCCTGAGGAGGCGTCGCTACTCTCCTAGACTGGGAACGAGCTCGGCATTCAGTCACTTTCCTGCCTTGCACCTGCTAAGTGATCTCTTCACATATTTTGATATTTTGTGAGAGTTAAACCACACTCCGTTTTTTTATTGAACCAATTCCAATTGAACCAATTTGAATAATTATTATTTATTTAATCAAATTAAATCATATTTTTTGAATTATTGGGTAGAAATACGAGCTGGTTATTCCATCAGAATATTTCCAACTCTATTTCAGATGAGAGAAAACTAGAGAATACTTCATGACGTCCTTTTGATTAATCTTTTTTCAATAATTAGGTAACCTTTGGAATCGACCAAGAAAAAAAACAACATTTCAGGACGGCTAAAACAGTTTTTTAGTGATTATGTTCGAAAATATTCAAATCCTTTTGATGTATTTTCTTTTTTTTTTTGTTAATCGTATTTGAGTTAGCGTTTTTCAGTAAATAAAACAAGTAAATCACACAAATCTAATTTTTAAAGAAAGTAGTGAACATAAGAAGTGTGCAATCGTCAATACTTGACGGTAAATTGGATTGCGTCTTCCTTTTTCCATTCGCTTTCCATCCTCATACCTGATGTTACACCTGTCGCCAATCACACGAATTTAAGCCATTCCTGAACAAATTATAATTTACTAGCTGAAAAGTCTGCTAAAAACTGGCAAAAACAAATCGTAGATAGGTATGTGAAAAAAAAACGCTGCAAATTATTACACAAAGGTTTATTATGTTTCTATATAGATCACTCGTCTGCAAAGCAACCAACCATCCAACATGAAGAAAAACATCGATCGCATTTCGGTCACCTTTAATTTGAACAGAGATTAGGCCTCTTTTGCGATTCACACTCGTGTTTCCGATTTATCGTACGTAAAACCCTTAAATTCGCGTAGGGAGGGAACGGTTTGTCCCACAGAGCTCCGCGTGGTCTCAAAAAATTCTAAAAATTCTATAAAATCCTAAATTGAAGGAAAAACAATACCTTTTTATCAAAAAATCTTGAGTTAGGACGTTTTTAAAATTTCAAAATTCATTTTTGAACCCTTAGAACTGACCTACCTAGTTACAGAAGGGGGCTTTAGATGCAAAAGGCTATTAAACAGCATGTATGTATAGGAGACTATTAAAGCTTAGAGATAATTAAAGTTGAAGAATATTAAAGTAAGTTAGTATATGTTAGAGATGATCAAAATGCCTCCTTTTTTCTGACCAATCATGTATTGTTTAGTTATTTACTTATATGCATACTGTAATGCATAGTAGACATCAATTTATTTACCGATATGGAGCGATTTTGCAAAGATCCTACCCTACAACACGGGCCAAGCCTAACGTCGGGTTGGAAATCTGAGCAAATCGCATCCCTTCATGCTATTAAATTATTGTAAAAGTGTACAAAATGGCGAAAATAAATATGTCTATCTATCTATCTGCAGAAGCTATGTGCCACTCCTACTAGCTAAACTTTTTCACGTTACTATTTCCGTCTCTGCACTCTCAAGTCGTGATACCAGGTAATGGAAGGCTACAAGGAATTATCGTGTGACGAATCTCCAAAATAAAACCTCGCTTCGTCAAATGCCAAATGGTTGTTCGCATTCTCGCGCGGTTCGGCCCCACATGGTTTCATATGGAAGGCAAAACGTCACACGGTGATACGAGAGGCCCCACGGATCAAATTCGAGTGCCTCTGAGATACTTGGGGCTGAGATACCTTGGCAGTGATGATCTTAAGGTACGAGGAAAGGAGGTTTTCTAAGAAGGAAGAATGAAGTCTAAGGGACGGACGAGAGGGGGTTTCGGTGATTATTTGTCCATCACGATTACGGGTAAGGAGAGATCGGGCGGAGAATGTCGCGGACGGAGGTTGAGGACATCATTCCACAAATACTCAGTCTTTCCTTCTGATCCTACCGGCTTCGGACCCTCCCATAGCAGCCCTCCCTTTCTTTCTTGTCGACCCAAAAAAGATACTAGAAGAAAAACTAATTAAAAAAGAAGAAGTCAGAATGGTCCTCCAGGCACGGCTAATAGGTTATGCACCCCCTCCTTCTACAACCACCTCTCATCTACTACCTACCGTTTCTCTGAACAAATAAAGTGTTTTTGCTTTATACCTTTCCATGATCCTAAGTAGCTAATGGCCGCCTTCCTGGTTGGAAGATTTACCTTCCCTTATCAAATCATCGTCGCCTAGAAGGCTTGTTTTGGTGAAATTTGTGGAGCTTGCATAATAATAAAGAGGAGAATGGGGCAGAATGGAGTACTATACAGGGTGATTCACGAAGAGGTTACACCCTCCTTCATTTTCGCAAAATACATTGTGAAAAATTCCGACCAACGCAATTCTTCATGTTTTTTTTTTTTTTTTTTTTTTTTTTTTTTTTTTTTTTTGTGAGGTTCTCAGGAAAAATACTTTTGCTCAAAAAAGTAGCGCGCAATCGTGCGCAATTGACACTAACTTCATTTTTTCAAATGGAACTCTCCCTTTTTCATTAAAGATTCGGATTCTACGTCGAAACTTATGAAAAATTCATACCCAAACCGATTTTGGTTTATTATTTTCAATAATGAACCTTTGGAATCGACCAAGAAAAAAAATTTTTTAACACCCCCTCAAAATTTGATGGTTTACTTTTCAAGGTACGTAGAATCCAAAAATCGAATAAAAATTTGGCCGTCCGTCCGCCGTCCGCCGTACGCCGTCCGCCGTACGCCGTACGCGGCACTTTTGCCACTTAGCATTGACCGATTTTGATGAAATTTGGTATGTAGGCTCTATTTGGGGTCTAGTTGTGCCCCGAAGCTTTTGGTTGATGTAGGACACTTCTAAGGGTTCCAAAATCAATTTTGAAATTTTGAAAACGCCCTAACTCAAAAAATTTCGATATAAAGGTATTGTTTTTCCTTCAATTTAAGATTCTATAAAATTTTTGGAATTTTTTGAGACCACGCGGAGCTCTGTAGGACAAACCGTTCGCTCCCTACGAAAATTTAAGGGTTTACATTGAAATATATATATATATATATAAATCAAAACACGAGTGTGAATCGCAAAAGAGGCCTAATTTCCGTTCAAATTAGAGCTGACCAAAATGCGATCAATGGTTGGTGATTTTTATTTATTTTTTTTTGAATTTTTTTTTATTTTATTTTTTTTATTTATTTATTTTTTTTATTTTTTATTTTATTTTTTTCCTTCATATTGGATGGTTGGTGATTTTGTAGACGAGTGATCTATATAGAAAAATAATAAACCATTGTGTAATAATTTGCAGCGTTTTTTTATTGCGCGCAACTAGGCTTTATGAACGCTCTAAGTTGCGCAACTCCACAATTGCACAAATATGAGGTTTTGGAGAACCCTTAGTGTGGCGCATGTTTTTTCATCATTTTTGGACGCTAAATCACATGGTGTCATCCGTTTTTCAATTTGACTGGAATTTTTCTAAATGGCGGCCAAAAATTCGGTTGTTATTAGTGGAAAAATCGCTCTTCTTAAATCGTTATGATTTTATAGGCATTTTGATTTAGTTCAAGCATGATCGTGCTGCCAGTTTTTATTTTTAACTCCACCGTGGACGGCCCCAAGCTCGTGGTTCAAAAGGAGGTGAGAAAATAAAAAATAAACATGATTTCGACCACAAAACTGATGTTTTTGTGAAAGAAATGTTAATTTTTCCTCCTGAAATCTTGGTCTTCCTCAAAACGGATGACACTCTGTGATTCAGCGTCAAAAAATGATGAAAAAACTTGTGCCACACTAAGGGTTCTCCAAAACCTAATTTTTGCGCTGTTGTGGAGTTGCGCAACTTAGAGCGTTCTAAAAACCAGGTTGCGCGCAATAAAACAAATCGATTCGGGTATGAATTTTTCATGAAATTTGACGTAGAATCCGAATGTGTACTAAAACATATTGTTTAGTAATGCATGCATTCCAGGGGACGTCCCATTGGATAAGCATTAGATCAGTTAACCAGTTGGTAAGCGATAAAACTGTTTCACTCGATGTAATTTGGTTTATTACTTTAGGCAAGAAATAGTGACCCCCCCCCCCTCACCATTATCTACCAAAACATTTCTAGCGGCATGGGAGCCTCGAATCTGAAGAGCATTTTAAAATCCATGATCTACGATACCCAACATGCGAATTCGAGTTCACACCCCCCCCCCCCCAACCACCACCAATGGTGCCAGTCTGGCACCAAAGGGGGAATACGTCGTAACATTGCACTTTCATCTATTAGTTTTAGTAGGCGGTCCGTCGAGGTTCACATCCGTATTCAAGGTGAAACACAAAAAAAAGCACGAAATATGCGGTTTATGGTGTCCTGGCACCATGGTGGCACCACTATTATTTCCTTGGTGCTACAGAGAATAATTCATGAAAACCCGGAGGTATAATGAGAATTTTTCCTCAATTTCAAAGCTTGGGTACAATTAGTAAGCAGTAAAGGAACCGAAATTTTGAAAAATCGGATATTTTGTGAATATTATCCCCCCACTACACCCCCCCCCCCCTTGCGAATTTTGGTACTCGGGTGAAATTATGTACAACTCGGAAGTTATTTGAGTCAAACAAAAAAAGAAACTCACTAATCGGTTGGAAATTGAGGCCTGGGCAAATTTGAAGGATTATGCCCGCAAACGCACGTTTTTTAAGCATTAACCCCCCCTTTCTCCCCCTTAAAAAGGCAAAATTCGAAATTCCGGCGCCGTAGTGCACAACTAGATAGTTTTCCGCGTCGAACAAAAAAAGAACCACAAAAATCGGTTGAGAACTAAGGCCTGGGCAGACGACACAAGATTATGCCCAAAAATGCACGTTTTTTGAGCATTAACCCCCCCTTTTCCCCCCCTTAAAAGGCAAATTCGAAATTCCGGCGACGTAGTGCACAACTAGATAGTTTTCCGCGTCGAACAAAAAAAGAACCAGGAAAATCGGTTGAGAACTAAGGCCTGTGCAGACGACACAAGATTTTGTCACACACACACACACATACACACATACACACATACACACACACACACACACAGACATACACCTATGGTTTTTTTCGCGGATTTGGATTCAGAATGGTCTAAAACGGATTACTGTGTGGTTATTTTTTTTTTCTGTTGAGTGTTGTCCAACTTCACCCCAGATCGATCTTATAAGGACGCCCAAGTCTTACTGTGGGACGTCCTAAAAAGGGGGGGTTCCATTTGAAAAAATGAAGTTAGTGTCAATTGCGCACAATTGCGCGTAACTTTTTTGCGCAAAAGTATTTTACCTGAGATCCTCACAAAAAATCATGAAGAATTGCGTTGATCCGAATGTTTTACGCTGTATATTGCGTAATGAAGGGAGGTGTTCGTGAAAAACCCTGTATAAGTAGTTTGAGGTACTGATGAGACCACTAATAAGCTTCAGTTTCAGGCTTTTGGTTCACAGCTTCCGAAAAGTGAAAATAGCGTAAACATGGGGGTCATTTCCTTTTTTTTTACAGCTTTATTTATGGCCGTTATGTTACATAACATACCATGTTGAAAAATTGGTACAGGATGATAACTAGTTACAAATCATTTAAATTGTTTTAAAAATCGGTACAATTGGTTATTACTTCTTGCTTCTTAGTCAGCGTCCAAAAAGTTACAAAATATGAAGCGAGGGCGAGTCAATCGAGGCACTGGAGGGGGAGGGGATAGACCTTCTGCTGCTAGTGGGTTGAGATGCTCACGGTTTCTTATTGATATTTCATTCTTAATAAATATCATATATATGTACATAGTATAACTCGATACAAATATTAAAGATTGTTACTTAACTTACTATCTAATTCTAACATGTAGGGCAAGGCATCAACAACAATTATAATTAGGCAAGAAAGTTAACAATGAAGAGCTCGAACCATAAAAAACGATGAAGAACGGGTGTAATAGGAACTAGTGTGATACTCCCAGGAATAAGGTGTGTGTGGGGCGCTACCGTGCCGGCGTTATGGCTGTTACAAGGATTTTACGTTTGCGCATGCGCAGAGGCTACTGTCAATTTTGAGGCCTTGATTTTCATAGGGGACCATCTACAAACTAATCCGCATAATTCCTGATAATGTCATCGAAATCGGATAGAAAATGTGGAAGTTATGGCTGTTAGAAGGAATTTGATGATATGATATTTTTATTCTTCATACTGTAGGCACACATATGTACACAGTATAAGTCGATACAGGTGATTAAAGCCTACTGTCTAATACTAACATGTTGGACAAGGTATCAACAACAATTATAATTAGGCAAAAAAGTCAACAATAAAGAGCTAGAACTATGAAAAACATTGAGGAACAGAAACTAATTGTAATAGGAACTAGTGTGATCGGTACTACGAGGAATAAGCTGTATGTGGAGCGCTACCGCACCGGCCGGCCTGGACCCTCCCACCATGGCGGCTCCCGGGGCCACCAATCCATTACTGGAGAGGTAGCCCTACGAACTGTGCGGTCTACCGCAGAGGCAAACCGCACACCTCAATAAAAGCGCCAAGGGGGCCGCCCCCAGGCCGGCCAAGAACCCCGATCCAACGCTCAAAACACGCAACACACTAATCACACACACATATACAATTAAACACGATCACAGACACTCCCATTATCACAGTCAAACAATATCACAGCAGCGGCAAAGATATCACAGATTGATTATCCTACAAAACTAAACATGTAATAATAAAAATCATCGCAAGCAAGAGTACTCGGTATATTCCTTTGCTGGATAAACTTGAGACACGATAATAGTTACTAATAATATGCATTAACACCATGCCCACATGCAATATTATAGTATACTGAGATAGTAATAAACATAATAAATTATTTATTCAATCTAAATAAAGTCAATAACATGTTGAGTCAATATCACATGGCTAGCAGGTCAAATTTTCAAAATTAAAATCTAAAAACTCAACAGAGTAAAAAGCTTCTATTTCAGTATATTTGTGATGAAAGTAATAAATTTAGTTTGGGACATGTCTTGTAATCTGAATGGCATTTTATTATATAATTTTTTCCCCCAGTAGGTATGTGGTTTCTGATCTTTGTAACCGATTTTGGCTTTCTATGTATTTTCCACTGCTCCTAGTAAAATGGTCGTGAACTTCATTAATTTTTTTGCCATGTTTCCTTGTTTTGATGAGCATACTTTAAACATTCTCTCATATAAACACAGGGGAGAGTCAAGATACCCAAAGCGATAAAGGAGCTTTTACAATCATCCCTGAATTTTAAAGACGAAATTACTCGGATACATCGTCTCTGCGCGCCAAACACCTTATTGCTAGATGGACAATGCCCCCAAGCTAAAATGGCATACGACATAACGGAGTGAAAACAACCAGTAAGTACGGATGAAGGTGCTGGTATGCTTCATGAGGAGTTAGAATGGGAGTGAGAATGTTGAAGTCGTTGTAGTAAGGTGGGGTGTGGATGATTCGGCGTTGCAGGGTTGCGTTTTGTTGCTGCTCGATTTTCCGGAATTCCGATTTCGAGCATGTTCCTGAGCAAGGGTCATTTCCTGAAAAGAAACTCCTGATCAGATTTTTGAGGAGGGTGGGGAGGAATGGGGCAATTTAGAAAAATCTCTTTAAAATTACTCAAAAAATTATTTATTGTTCTGAACAACGCATAATGATGCTTCAGAAAATATTCTCGTCAACTGGTAAAACATTGAAAGAAGAATAGTTTGAAGACGAGACTGCAGGTGATGTTGAAGGCTGGAAAGGTGCTTTTGGTGTGATTAGATTGGCTTTTGATGTGGAAGATTGGGGCTTGAATGATCTCAGTAAAAGAATGTTTGGGCTACTTGAATAAAAACAATTGGGTGTGGCACATAGCTTCCTCGTATCCATGATCCGATGCATAGTAGCTAATCTCAAAACATCAATCTCTAAGTACCTTTCACAACCCTCATAGGGGAACCTACATCGTTGGCTGTTAACCTGTTGTGGCTGTTACAAGGATTTCACGCTTGCGCATGCGCAGCAGCTACTATCTGCGGTGATGATTTTCATAGGGGACCATCTGCACGCAAACCCGCAAAATTCCAGAAAATGTCATCGAAATCGGATGAAAAATGTAGAAGTTGTGACTGTGGCAAGGAATTCATGACAGACAGACACGGAACCAAAATTGTTTAGGAAGGTCTGAAACGTGAAACGCGAGTGGAAATTTTGATTTTGGAGAACATCGTTTTTTCAATAATGAAAAGTGAAAACAAAGCTTCCGCTAGCTTGGTAGACTTGGAAGCAATATATAACCATAATATCATATTTTGAAAAGCAACGGTTCAGCAACTGATCTAAACAATGGCGATAAAAGAAAAATTATATTCCATGAATCGTGTAAATGGTTCCCTTTGAAAATCATTACCCCTTGACTGATAGTAGCTGCTGCGCATGCGCAAACGTGAAATCCTTGCCACAGCTTTCACAATTCTCGTCCGATTTCAATTAAATTCTCAGGGATTATACGGGTTGGCGTGTGGATGGTCCCCTATGAAAATCATCGCCCACAGACTGATTGTAGCCACTGCGTATGCGCAAACGTATATTACTGCCATAACTTCTATATTTACCATCTGATTTCAATGAAATTTTCAGGAATTATGCGAGAGCAAATTGAAAGTATTCTGTGCGCATGCGCAAATGTGAAATCCTTAAGAGATTGTGCGGGTTGACATGTGGGTTGTGGAAGGTACAAGAAGGAAGGTGTATTAGAGATTGATGTTTTGAGATCAGCTACTATGCATCGGATCATCTATACAATCGGGTCATGGATACGAGGAAGCTAAATGCCACACCTACATGGCAGACGTTCTTTTCATTAGTTTGAAATTTTCAAAAATCTTTAGAGTCTAATGACACCTCTTCTAGCTCTGTAGGACCAACCGCTCGCCAATGAGGATAATTAATTACCCAATTGATGAATGTTCCTTGTTTTTTCATAAATTTAATATAGTGTTCAATTTTTAGAAACCAATGAAACCACCAAGACGATGAACAACAAATAAATAAATTCAATGTGAAATTAATGAAAACAGGTAAGTTCTGAAGACCCAACACCCCACCTACCACTGGGCCTTAGCAGGTAGTTGACGGCTCTCTTGCGATATTGGTTGCCTCCTTCACTCGGCGGGTTGGGCGAATGGTGAGTCAAAAACACAAGTGCGAATTTCACTTTAACTTTTGCTAACGGAAATGAGCAAAATTTCAGCTGATCAAATGCGATCTTCTAATAGGATTTCATGTCACTCACTCTGTTTTATCAACAACCAAGAACCAAATTTCATACGGGAGGCAGCCACATCCCACAACTTTGAGATAACGATGTTTTGCTAGCAGAATCTTTCTGACAAAATAATGTTGGTTGGAGAAGTTGTGTTCTTCGCAGACTGGCGATCTTCACAGAAAAATGATAGCGTTTTTATCAAGTTATCCCCTTCTTCTTCCACACCTTCCATTGTCAAGCAAATTCCATCAGCCAGCTTATTTCAGCAGTTTTCAGCAATTTTAAGCAAATGCTAAAATAATAAACCTGGTCTGTTCCAACATACAGCACTCAACAGCAAACTAAGCACAATTGAGTGTGAAGACGGCAATCACGTAGTGTAAGCCAATTTGTGCAAATGGGGGGTGCGCCTGATTTTTTAAAGATTTTTTAATCGAAAGGAGACCTTATCCTGAGAATTTTGACATCAGCTGTTCTCTTTTTGGATGAGTAGATCTTTTTCTATGATTTTTCGAATGTTTATGACGTCACGCGCCCTTCCCGCCAGGATGGGACCCCCCAGCACTCTGTGACATCATACTTACTTACTTACTTCGTCGATCCTCTTCTACCTTGCGGTGTCTTTCCTGTCTTCCGCCAGAGCCCTGGCTCGGCCCCATTGAACTCCCCTGGCTTGCAGGCTATCCTGGACGTTTTCCTCCCATCTGCGCCGTGGTCTGCCTATTGATCTTCTGCCCGGGAAACGGGCTTCCCAGGCCATGCGTGGTTGCCTATGATCCGGCATTCGAACCACATGGCCGAACCACCTTAGCTGCGCCTCCTCCACACGCCGATTCAAGGGATCCACACGTAGGTTGCTCCGAATTGTCTGGTTACGGACCCTGTCTCTTCTGGACTTGCCTTCCATCCTTCGAAGATATCTCATTTCGGAAGCCTGGATCCTGCTGGTGTACCTGGAGGTCATTGTCCACGACTCGGAGCTGTGGATGAGGGTGGGGACGTAGACTGACTTATATACAGCAACTTTTGTTCTCTTTGACACCTCTCTCTTGCCTATGAATCCCCTGCCCATCGCATGGTATAGGCGAGATGTCGCTGCAATTCTGGTGTTGATCTCCTGGTCTTGCGTCCCATCCTGGCTGATCATAGCTCCCAAGTATTTAAAACACTCCACCTGCTCCAAGGATTCCCCTCTGAGGGTGACAGAGTGCTTCTTCGGCCTTCGAGAGATTACCATTGTTTTGGTTTTTGATATGCTGATCACCATATATGTGACATCATAAACAATTGAAACTTTGAAAAATCATAGAAAAAGGTCTTCTCACGCTAGAAGGTCGCGGTTGGTGTCAAAATTTTCAGAATGAGGTCTAGTTTAAATTAAAAATGACAATAAACAGTTTTTCAGACCCATGAGCATCCATTGCTTGAGCGTCTGGACCTCTTAACGTTGAGGTGAATTAAACTCTTGAACTCATAACTAAGTCTGCTGAGGTCCTGCACCCGTTACATTTGAAGTAGGCTGTACAATAGAAACAAAACCAGGAAAAATGGGACTCCAAAACTCATTATTGCAAAATTTACTAGAAGACAGGAAATAGGAGAAATTTCACTTCTAATGCGGTGGGCGCCGTGATCCATCCTGATGGTGACACACCCTGAGTGCTCCCTCCAGAAATGAAATAACGGTAGAGGAAAAAGGAGAAAGCGACATGGAAAGTTATATGCAATAAAAAACTAATAATAATAAACTATTAATTGTAATTTAAAAAACTAATTTACTGAGTTTCAAATTGAAGATTTGTCCTGTTTGCCACACCTGTAAAGGTATGTACTCTTTTTCATTCAAGTTATCTCTACAGGAGGATGTTCTTTCAATTAAAGTTGATGTACTTCAGGTTATTAAATGAGGAATGAAGTAAAATAGATAATTTGATGAAACATTTTGACACGAGTGAGTTATTGTTGAGTAAAAAACAAACGTTACCAACCAAAACATGTTGTATGAATCAATAATGATACTTAATGATGATAGAGTGATCTCAATACTTTCAGAGTAGGTATTGAAGAGTCTACCAAGGTAGCGGAAGCTTTGTTTTCACTTTTCAAGGTTGAACAAAAAGTTTTACGGTTTAGAGCTTCCTGAAAGATTTTGGTTCCGTGTCTGTCTGTGAGTCTGTCTATCTGTCATGAAATCCTAGTAACGGGTATGACTATACGAAGTTATTAGAGTATTTTTGTACTTCCCGTGTTGACAAAACGCGAAACGTGAAAAAGAGTAGCTAGTCAACTTTCCACGTCATTTTTTTCAGATCTCCTCCGTGAAATGTGAACTCCTGTTGCACGTGATATTTCACGTACGTTGACGTGACGTTTATAATTATGTTAAGTTGGCAAGGTTACTCTGGTGGATTTTTACTCCTCGTCTATTTCAAATTTTGTTCCCCTTTTAGATAGGATATTATTTTTTTTCTCTTTCATGTTCCTAGTATCATGATAAAAGTTATGGAAGAATGGATGGAGCTCATGGCAGAGTCCATAAGGTGAGTCCATACGGCAGCGTTCCTCCACTGAGGAGGAACTTGAGCAAGTATTCGATGATTATTTAAGGTCTCTGCTAGAGAAAAAGCACCTCATTTCAGAAATTATAAGTTCTGGCGTTTTCATCCATGGTAGAAGAGAAAGTTCTTGACAAACCCCAGGATATAGGTACCTAATCTGACTTGGGGATTTAACATAACCACCTAAACAATCTAGCACTCCCTTACAGACCAAATTTTCCGAAGGTTTTGTTGTTCAATAATGTTTTTTGAATTCTTAAAAATATTATAAAAATCCCTACTATGTTATTGATATTATTTTTTTTAAATCGCCTAATTATTTTATTATTATTGATATTTTATAATAGATATTATTTAATAGTTATCAATAATTAACTGCATATATACCTATTGTTGTGGGTTTTGACGGTAATTTACCAATTTCAGTGCATATTGCAGTCCTGGTTTTTTTGGATTTGTTGTTACTTTCCCGGTTTTATTGTTTTGGCTCTCAGTTTTTTAGGACGTCCCACAGTAAGACTTGGGCGTCCTTATGCGATCGATCTGGGGTGAAGGAGGACAACACTCAACAGAAAAAAAAAATAACCACACAGTAATCCGTTTTAGACCATTCTGAATCCAAATCCGCGAAAAAAACCATAGGTGTATGTCTGTGTGTGTGTGTGTTTGTGTGTAACAAAATCTTGTGTACTCTGCACAGGCCTTAGTTCTCAACCGATTTTCCTGGTTCTTTTTTTGTCCGTCGCGGAAAACTATCTAGTTGTGCACTACGTCGCCGGAATTTCGAATTTTGCCTTTTAAGGGGGGGGGGGGAAGGGGGGGTTATTGCTCGAAAAACGTGCGTTTTTGGGCATAATCTTGTGTACTCTGTCCAGGCCTTAGTTCTCAAACGATTTTCGTGGTTCTTTTTTCGTTTGACGCGAAATACTATCTAGTTGTGCACTACGGCGCCGGAATTTTGGATTTTGCTTTCTAAGAGGGGGAAAGGGGGGGTTAATGCTTTAAAAACGTGCGTTTGCGTGCATAATCTTGTAAACTCTGCCCAGGCCTCAATTTCCAACCGATTTGCGTGTTTCTTTTTTTGTTTGACTCAAATAACTTCCGAGTTGTACATGATTTTACCAGAGTACCAAAATTCGCAAGGGGAGCGGGTGAGTGGGGGGATAACATTTACAAAATATCCGATTTTTCAATATTTTGGTTCCTTTACTACTTACTAATTGTACCCAAGCTTTGAAATTGAGGAAAAATTCTCATTATACCTCCGGATTTTCATGAATTATTCTCTGTACCACCATGGAATTAATAGTGGTGCCAACATGGTGCCAGGACATGGTGCCATGATGCCATAAACCGCTTATTTCGTGTTTTTTTTTTTTTTTTGTATTTCACCTTGAATACGGATGTGAACTTCGACGGACTGCCTACCAAAACTAACAGATGAAAGTTCAATGTTACGACGTATTTCCGCTTTGGTGCCAGACTGGCACCATTGTTGGCGTTGGGGTGGTGGGGGGGGGTAACTCTAATTCGCATGTTGGGTATCGTAGATCATGGATTTTAAAATGCTCTTCAGATTCGAGGCTCCCATGCCGCTAGAAGTGTTATGGTAGATAATGGTGGGGGGGGGGGGGGTCAGTATTTCTTGCCTAAAGTAATAAATAAATTACATCGAGTGAAACAGTTTTATCACTTAACAACTGGTTGAACTGATCTACTGCTTATCCAATGGGACGTCCCCTGGAATGCATGCATTACTAAACAATATGTTTTTTTTAGATTTTTAATCGAAAGTAGACTACATCCTGAGAATTTTGGCACCAACCGCGACCTTCTAGCGTGAGTAGATCTGTTTCTATGATTTTTCAAAGTTTCGACCGTTTATGACGTCACGCGCCCCTCTCGCCTGGGCGGGACCCCCAGCCCACTATGACGTCATAAACGGTCGAAACTTTAAAAATTCATAGGAAAAGATTTACAAACGCAAGAAGGTCGCGGTTGGTACCAAAATTCTCAGAATGAGGTCTACCTTAGATTAAAAATAACAATAAACAGTTTTTCCTACCCAGGCGCACACCCTATTAAATTATAACGTTGGTATTCACGTAGAATCTATGAAATGGGGACCAACTCGAAAGTATAAATATGTGGAATCTTCTTCAACACTAGCTCAGAAGTTTCTCCCTATATTGATAGGAGGTTAAGTACCTACTTTACTGTTGCTAAGTATACCACTTCTATTGATGGCACGAGGCAAAGTAGATGAGCAGGATAGGGTTGCTGAAGGAATGTAGTTACTCGCTGAACTTAGGAATTTGATAAGATAGTGAGTGGAATCGTGAGAGTTTATTTAGTGAAAGAAAGGGAGCAGAAGATTAGTAGAGGGGGGCAGTAGAGGGGTAGTTGTACCTACCCCTTCCCTCGTCCCGCTTCTGGGACTTGAGAGAAAATGGGAAATAAGGAAAAGGAAGGTCATGAAGTATCAGGCTGCTCAGAATAAAGAAATTATTTAAATAGGGTGAATTTGTACTAATACCGATATATATATAATACTCCTAGGTATAAAGGTTTAGATTTTACAAGGTATTTCCAACAAATAATGTCATCAGTTTTATTTTGACCACTCGTTTTTCCAAGATTTTTTTTCACTTTTCAGGTTCTCCAAAATCAGTTTTACGTTTTAGTCCTTCCTGAACAATTTTGGTTTCGTGTCTGCCTGTCTGTCATGAAATCATTGTAACGGGCATTACTATACGAAGTTACTCTCCCCTTCCATGGATTCTGCTGGTAGATCTGGGCCGTGGACCGCCTAAAATTCGTAATTTATTTATTTATGGTAAATATCTGCCAAAATGGAGGAATCTACGTTTTAGGGAGCACAGAGGTAAACTACTCGCTGCGGTAAAATTAATGAAATGGTTATTCTTGTTATTAACTAGCTATTCTTATACGTCTGACCTATAGGTACTGATGACAAGTGTAAGTACTTGAAAGAAACTAACCAGTTGATAGTCGTATACGTGATTTACTGTCGAAGCGATTCTATTATTAGTCGGTAACACCATCTCAGATGGCATTTGGAGTTTGTAATTTTCCAATTCATTCGGAAACAATAATTTTTCCCAAGTCACGTGAGTGAAAAAGTACAGGTAACTGCCTTCAACCTTAGTTCTTGAGAAGCTTGGTGTATGACTCCTCAACTTTATGTAGGTACATCTTCAAAGACGTTTCGAGATTTTTATTTCGTTTTTGGACGTATACATCCTAGCTAGGCACTTTTGTTGTGCAAATGGCTATTTCAATGCAGGTACAGAAAGGTGTAGCTCGGAGCTTTCCCGTTTTTTTATCTTCCTTCCTCTCAGCGTCCCAGCCTTCGCTCAGAAATGAAGAACGGTTCGATGTGACACACTCTGTTGTTCCTTTTCCTAAAATCCCTGGAACTACAAATTCCATCGTGAGTCACGTAGCGATTCTACATCTCGTCGAGACTGAGTTACACCATCCGGTTACACCCCGTCGCAGTAGGTATTTACTTTCCGGTCAACGGATATTAATGATCCTCAAAATTATAATATACAAGGCAAAACTTCAGGGTTCAATTTACAAGTAATTGGCAACAAAAAGTGAGAAGTAGACATTTTTTTGAGATGCTTCGTTTTTGAGTCATTTTACTTCTGCTTCCGAGTCTACCAAGGTAGCGGAAGCTTTGTTTTCACTTTTCAAGGTTGAAAAAAAAGTTCTCCAAAATCGAAAATTCCACTCACGTTTTACGTTTTAGACCTTCTTGAACAATTTTGGTTCCGTGTCTGAGTGTCTGTCATGAAATCTTTGCCACAGCCATAGCTTTTACATTTCTCACACGATTTCGACGAAATTTCTCAGGATTGTTCAGATTAGCGTGTAGATGGTCTGCTATGAGAGTAGTGGAAGGTACTTTGTGACGATCCTACATTAACAAAGGGACAATCGAATTTGGTTTGTTCCCGATTTTTTGTAGCTACGCCTTTGAGGATAAGGATTCATAGAAATATGCAATCGATATTCTCTTCAGGCCGGCTGATTAATCTTATCACTGGTTTGATGGGGTAGGGTCGTCACACCCTCCTCTGACTCAAATATGAGCAATTAGGTGTATTTCACATTTGCTGTACAGATTGAAATTCAACCTATATTGTTACAACTTAAAAATTGATGTTTTGAGATTAACTACTAAGCGTCGGATCATCTACACAAACGGTTATGGATACGAGGAAGCTATGTGCCACACCCACATGGCAGACGTCTTAAGGTTTTATTCGTTTGTTCGACCTTGTCTCACTAAAACGACTGCAACTCCCTTATTGGTTTATTATTTTCAACCTTTAGAATCGACCAAGAAAAAAAATTTGAACCCTCCCTCAAAATTTGGTGGTTTACGTTTCAAGGTACGTAGAATCCAAAAATCGAATAAAAATTTGGCCGTCCGTCCGCCGTACGCGGCGCTTTCCTCAGTTAGCATTGACCGATTTTGATTAAATTTGGTATGTGGGCTCCATTTGGGGTCTAGTTGTGCCCCGAAGCTTTTGGTTGATGTAGGTCACTTTTAAGGGTTGAAAAATAATGTTTGACATTTTGAGAACGGTTCTTCAATCAATTTAAGATAGTATTGAATTTTTAAAATTTTTAGAGACCGCGCGGAGCTTTGTAGGACAAACTGTTCGTTCCCTGCGAAAATTTAAGGGTTGGACGTACGATAAATCAGAAACGCGAGTGTGAATCGCAAAAGAGGCCGAATCTCTGTTCAAACGTTAGCTGACTGAAATGCGATCGATGTCTTTCTTCAAGTTAGCTGGTGGTAACAACAGCAAAGCCCTGTTCTTTGCAGACGCGTGATATATATAGAAAAATGATAAACCTTTGTGTAATAATTTGCTGCGTTTTTTTCTGGCAATTATTGTTCGATTTTGATGATTCCAGCGGAAACAATTTAGTTTTTCAATTCCCTTGGCTGATGCACTAATAAAATCTCAAAAATCTTCGAAAATTTCAAATTTTGGTACATCTCTTAAAGTTTGAGCGCCGGTAATTGAGGGAAATACTACTCCGGAACGAGGAACGAACGGCGAACGACTGAGACCCCCTTTGAGGTTTCCCTAAGTAGAACCTTTCGGATTTCGATTTTCAATTCCAGATATATTGCCAAATATTCATCAAAAAAAGTTCTGGTTGAAATTTATCAATAAACTTTTGCTATTGTAAAACAATATTGTATTATAATATTATTGTATTTATAATACATAAAGATTCTATATGCATAGCCTAGTCAAAAGCACTCATCCATCCGTACCTGTTACCTGCGTCTCTTGCTCAGTGATACATATTAAATACGATCAAAAATACGATATAAATACGATATAAATACTCGTATTACAAATGTTGTAGCAGTTCTGCGAGCTCCTCCGAGCATGGAGACGCGGTCGCTACGTCTTCTACCCTCTTCTTCTTCCTCTCCTTCTCAATATTAAATATTTTGCGGTTTCCTTTGGTACCCAAAATCCATTTTCATTTCATTTCGGACCTATGTAAGACATAGGCCCATCTATACAGGGTGTTTGATTATTTTGTGACGGTCATAAGCCAGGAATTCTAGAGCTTCATTCCAGAAAAAATGCCTTTTTAGTCATTTTTTTAGAGGCTTCGTTTTCGAGTTATTTTTCTTTCAGGATTATTTTCGTGTTTTCGACCTTATCTCAGTAAAGCGGCCAAAACCTCCCAAATTTTCATAAAATTCGAAATTTGATTTGAAAAAATATATTTTTTTAAATCGGAAAAACGGGTAAAAATTGGACTTGAAACGAAAATTGGTCAAATCTTGGAAATATTAACTTTTTCCAATGCTCATAGGTTCTGTAATCCTGGACGTAAATTTTTAAATGGAAAGCCTAAAAGATGCGCCGAAATCTCAGCTTTTCAACGGTCAAATCACTTGTATTTATAAAGTGGAACTCATCACAGCGATTTGTATTTGAATGCGAAAAAATGTAAATTTTTTCAACGGAATCAGCGCTCTTGAAAAGACGATCTGAGGTGTTTCGGGAGGACTCGCTATCTACAGCGCCGCCCACCCACCCCCTCTAATCGTCGAACACCTCGAAAAAAGTAGTGTATGAAAAAACGTCTGCCAAGTGGGTGTGGCACATAGCTTCCTCGTATCCATGATCCGATGCATAGTAGTTAATCTCAAAACATCATTTTCTAAGTACCTTCTACTACCTTCGCAAAATTCCTGAAAATTTCATCGAAATAAGATGAGAAATGTAGGAGTTATGGCTGTGTCACTGCAGCGGTTGCTGTCAGTCTGAGAGCAACGATTTTCGTAGGGGACCATCTACACTTCAACCCACACAATCCCATCGAAATCGGGTGAAATGGCTGTGGCAAAGATTTCATGACAGACACACAGACAAAAAGACACAGAACCAAAATTTATCAGGAAGGTCTGAAACGTTAAACTTTTGATTTTGGAGAACTTTTTTGTTCAACCTTGAAAAGTGAAGAAAAAGCTTCAGCTACTTTGGTAGACTCGGAAGCAATGATAAACCTTTGTGTAATAATTCGCAGCGTATTCGTTTCAAATCCGATTTTCACCCTTTGGTTTATTATTTTCAATAATGAAACTTTGGAATCGACCAAGAAAAAAATTTTTAACACCCACTCAAAATTTGATGGTTTACGTTTCAAGGTACGTAGAATCCAAAAATCGAATAAAAAATTGGCCGCCGTACGCGGCACTTTCCCCACTTAGCATTGACCGATTTGGATGAAATTTGGTATGTAGGCTCCATTTGGGATCTAGTTGTGCCCCGAAGATTTTGGTTGATGTAGGTCACTTCTAAGGGTCAAAAAATGAATTTTGAAAACGCCCTAACTCAAAAAAATTTGATATCAAGGTATTGTTTTTCTTTCAATTTAAGATTCTATAGAATTTTTAGAATTTTTTGAGACCACACGGAGCCCTGTAGGACAAACCGTTCGCTCCCTACGAGAATTTAAGGGTTGGAGGTACAATAAATCAGAAACACGGGTGTGAATCGCAAAAGAGGCCTATTCTCCGTTCAAATTTTAGTTGACCGAAATGCGACATAGAAAAATAAAAAACCATTGTGTAATAATGTGCAGCGTTTTCTATTTACCTAATTTTTTTTTTTTTTTACATTTAGGGGAAATTTGGGAAATTTTACGCTCTTTTCAACTGTGTAATCAGATATGAATTTGTATATAGATTTGGGGAGTTAAAGACGTTTTACTGAGATAAGGTAGACAACTCGAAAAAAATCTCAATAGTGAAATAACTCGAAAACAAAGCCTTTAAAAATTTACTGACACATTACTGAGAAATGAGCTCTAGAATCGATTGGTGGCCGGCGGCCGTCACAAAATGTAACACGATGTATAAACCACACTCTGATTTGATATTGAACCCAATTCATATATTTACATTTTAGTTAAAAACTTGAAATTACCTACATACATATTAATCATAGGATAGAAATTCGAGCTGGTTGTTCCATCAGAATATTTCCAACTCTACTTCGTATTGCAAGTAAAGCGATCTAAATCATTTGAATATCCCAAGTACCATGAATTGAATGATCTGGATACCCGGAGTCAGTGATCTGAATCACTTGGATAGTCAGTTCGAGTGATTTGAACACCCACGTGGATGAGTGAAGCAAGCAGACGTGCAAGTTTACGATGATCGTCGCAGCAGTGGTTTCAAAAGTTCTGGTTCTGCTCCCATCGGTCCTCCCAGCGTCCTCCAGGAGATGACGAACGGCCCGATGAGTCACACCCGCTGTTCCTTTTTTTCGTCTGTAAATCTCCAAAACCCCCAAATTCCACGGCGAAGTCACGTAGAGGCATCAAACTTCTACCTGAAGAAAAATCTGATTCAAAACGCTCGACGCAATAGTCGACCTGAACGTCTAAAGACGTGTCTTTTCGCCTTCCCATCCACACCTGCACCACCTGCAACATTTACCTGATCTACCACAAACCATTTCTTCTCCGATGTTTATCTTTTAGAACTCGGCATAAATAAAATCGTTAGAGTGTTGTCCGTCTGTTGAAGGCATTTCAGCTGACTATAGTCCGTAGTAAAAACATTTCCAGACTAACGGCACGGCGTTTAGCTTTGATCTCAGTTAGTCATGGGATGACCCGTAAGGAATTCAAACAACAACAAAAAATTTTATTGCTTCGATTTCAGAAGTGTCACTTGATATTTGCGTCTCGTGGGACTCGGAGGAATGGTTTCGGTTTTATGGGCGGTTGTTACGCTTTACGTCTGTCTGCTCCCAACGTCCTTGTTAAACTCCGAAAACATAATATCAGACTGTGGGGACAACGGATTCACTTCCCACTATTAAGTGCCCATCTGACTTAACAATAGGGCAAATGTAATGTTTAATCGAATATTTGGCAACCCAAAATAGGTTTCATAAATACCTACTTTCCTTACCTACCAAATAGATCTCATATACCGATTTTCCTCACCTTCCACGGCTAAAATCGACGAAATTGGGTATTTGGGCCCCATTCAGGATCTACTTATGCCTCGATACTTTTAGTTATTGTCAGTAACTGCTAAGAGGTTACCAAATAGGACTCATATACCTACTTTCCTTACCTATCAAATAGGTCTTATATACCTACTTTCCTTACCTACCAAATAGGTCTCATATACCGACTTTCCTTACCTAACAAATAGGCCTTACATACCTACTTTCCTCTCCTACCAAATAGGTCTCATATATCGACTTTCCTTACCTATCAAATAGGATTCATGTACCGACTTTCCTTACCTATCAAACAGGATTCATGTACCGAATTTCCTCTCCTACCAAATAGGTCTCATATACCGACTTTCCTTACCTATCAAATAGGATTCATGTACCGACTTTCCTTACCTATCAAATAGGATTCATGTACCGACTTTCCTCTCCTACCAAATAGGTCTCATATACCGACTTTCCTTACCTATCAAATAGGATTCATGTACCGACTTTCCTTACCTATCAAACAGGATTCATGTACCGAATTTCCTCTCCTACCAAATAGGTCTCATATACCTACTTTCCTTACGTACCAAATAGATCTCATATACCGATTTTCCTCACCTTCCACGGCTAAAATCGACGAAATTGGGTATTTGGGCCCCATTCAGGATCTACTTATGCCTCGATACTTTTAGTTATTGTCAGTAACTTCTAAGGGGTGAAAACCAAATAGGTCTCATATGCCGACTTTCCCCCTCAACCAAGTAGATCTCATACACCAACCTTCCTCACCTACCAAATAGGACTCATATACCTACTTTCCTTACCTACCAAATAGGTCTCATATACCGACTTTCCTTACCTATCAAATAGGATTCATGTACCGACTTTCCTTACCTATCAAACAGGATTCATGTACCGAATTTCCTCTCCTACCAAATAGGTCTCATATACCGACTTTCCTTACCTATCAAATAGGATTCATGTACCGACTTTCCTTACCTATCAAATAGGATTCATGTACCGACTTTCCTCTCCTACCAAATAGGTCTCATATACCGACTTTCCTTACCTATCAAATAGGATTCATGTACCGACTTTCCTCTCCTACCAAATAGGTCTCATATATCGGCATTCCTTACGTACCAAACAGGATTCATTTCATTTACTCGTTCCTACCGACTTTACTTACCTTCCACGGCCGAAGTGGATAAAATTACGTATTTGGGCCCCATTCGGGATCTGCTTATGCCTCGATGCTTTCAGTTATTGTCAGTCACTTCTAAGGGGTGAAAACCAAATAGGTCTCATATGCCGACTTTCCCCCGCAACCAAGTAGATCTCATACACCAACCTTCCTCACCTACCAAATAGATCTCATTTATCGACTTTCACCAGAAACCAAATAGGTCTCATACACCAACCTTCCTCACCTACCGAATAGGTCTCATATACCTACTTTCCTTACCTATCAAATAGGTCTCATATACCTACTTTCCTTACCTATCAAATAGGTCTCATATACCTACTTTCCTTACATATAAAATAGGTCTCATATACCGACTTTCCTTACGTACCAAACAGGATTAATTTACTTGTTCCTACCGACTTTACTTACCTTCCACGGCCGAAATGGATGAAATGAGGTATTTGGGCCCCATTCGGGATCTACTTATGCCTCAATGCTTTCAGTTATTGTCAGTCTCTTCTAAGGGGTGAAAACCAAATAGGTCTCATATACCTACATTCCTTACCTATCAAATAGGTCTCATATACCTACTTTCCTTACCTATCAAATAGGTCTCATATACCTACTTTCCTTACATATAAAATAGGTCTCATATGCCTACTTTCCTTACATATAAAATAGGTCTCATATACCTACATTCCTTACCTATCAAATAGGTCTCATATACCTACTTTCCTTACCTATCAAATAGGTCTCATATACCTACTTTCCTTACATATAAAATAGGTCTCATATGCCTACTTTCCTTACGTACCAAACAGGATTCATTTACTCTTTCCTACCGACTTTACTTACCTTCCACGGCCGAAATGGATGAAATTAGGTATTTGGGCCCCATTCGGGATCTGCCTATGCCTCGATACTTATTTCTAGCGGTGAAAACGCTCCAAATTATTACGTACCTAACGGTTTATTATTTTCTTGCAAAGATCACCCGACTGCAAAGGACTCGACTTTCCCATTAACAGTATCCTTCGATGGAAAGTACCTATCAACAAAACATCTTTCCTGTAATACAAAAGTTGTGTTGCCTTCATTAGATGGCATATTGATTAGATTTCCCCCCACTTTTTATACCTTTTGAAGTGACCGACAACAACCAAAAGCTTCGGGGCACAACTAGACTCTAAACGGGGTCAGTTTGTATTCCAAATTTCAGCAAAATAGGCCCATGGGAACTGGGCAATGGCTTGGGCAGCTGACGGACGGAAAATTTTTTATTCGTTTTTTCGGATTCTAAGTTTCATGAAATGTAAACCATCAAATTTTGAAGAGGGAGAGGGGTACAATTTTTTTGTTCTTGTTCGATTCCAAATTGTGGTTGAAATAAATTGTAATTTCCTGGACATTTTGGTATTTTTGGACATTTGGCCTCTCCCAAAATTCGATGGTTTACGTTTCAAGGTACCTACCAATGTAGAATCAAGAAATCGAATACAAAATTTCCCATTCGTCCGCCGTTCATGTCACTTTGCTCATTTCCCATGGACCGATTTTGATGAAATTTTGTATACATGGGCTCCTTTTGGGATATTGTTGTGCCCCGAAGCTTCTCATTATTGTCAGTCACTTCTAAGGGGTAAAAAATGAGGAAAAACATTTTCAAAATGGCCGACTCGAATGAGGTAAATTACATCAAATTGGACCGTTACTTTATTCAGATGTAGTTCAGCACCTCTTTGTATTTGTATTGCAATGTTAGTTCTCATCCAAGTGTTGTAATGAGATGCCTAATAGGTATTAATATCTAAAATATGTATCTATGAATACAACTAAATAATATAAATGAAAAAATAAAAATAAATGAATAACTTCAATTTTTCTCATCGTCATGCAATGTATAGGAAAATCCTCCTTTCAAGTACTGAATTTGATCGATTTATCGGTATTCAGAACCGTTTACCTGAAGGCAAGCGCTATCATTCTAACTTTTGCCTTCAGGAAAAATAATAGTAATTATAATGATTCAATATACCATCTTGTTGGTCTCTTCAGTTCAGTAGCACAAAACATTATTATATTGGGAAAGGTAAGAAATGAATTTCGACAAAAACATAATGATTAACAATTCAATCTTATTTTACTTCAAATTTGTATCGACATTACAAATAACAATAGTATTACTGGCTCGTTTGAAACGTTACGAACCGAAATCATTGTTTTGCTTAATAATATTATTAATCCATTTACTAGAAAATAATTCGATTCACCGATAGAATTACAATTTGTTGCATTAGACTAGTCAGTATGAATTGCACAAATAGCCTATAACTGTAACGAGTCCTGTAATTTAAGGTCGTTTGATTGAAGGATGAAGGAGAGGGAATATTCAACGAGAGGACGGAAAAGGGTGGAGTTCAGTAAGAAATGAGTTATGTGGGGTGAACTGGTGTCGGAATCCAGCTGATCTCTCACAATCAGGTATGGAAAGACGGTTGATTGGAGAATAATAGATTCATAGTCATTTGGAGAGTTTTTAATGGATAATATCCGCATCGTTTGAAACTGCCTGACGAATCCCAACACATGGGAAGTTAATGTACTCGAGTTAGCAGTGGAATGGGGCAAAAGCCGATGTTTTAAAACCAACTATGCGAGAATAAAACCATTGTGAGCGTTATTTAGGAAATACTTGAGTAATTTAAAGATGAATTTCAGAGGATGGAAGATGGCTAAGTTTAGACAACTCATCCTGAAATCGCTCTTTTTCTTCCCTGATTTCCATAGAGGAAGAATCGCCAAGATTCAGCTCAAAAAAGGTTGTGAGATGAGCTGAGTAGAAAATAAGTACCAAAGTGCAGATACCCAAAATTTAACATCTCTCGGTGACTACGCAGCTGATTTGTCTAACGCCAAAAATTTTTGGCAGCCTTGAAAGTGATATAGAAGGGTTAATTCCTCAGATTAATTCCATCATTCATCGAACATCTCCGGCTATTTTCTCCAAGGGAGCAGCTTTGGTTTCGAAGCAGCTCCTCTACTTTTACCAGTAAATGCCTTCCTCTTGTTAAGAACTATCACTTAAGTGGAGAATCAGGTGCCTAAAAGACAGGATAATCAGGTACCTAAAAGACAAGAGAATCAAGTGCCTAGAAAACAGGATAATCAGGTGCCTAAAAGACAGGAGAATCAGGTGCCTAAAAGAAAGGAGAATCAGGTGCCTAAAAGACAGGAGAATCAGGTGCTTATTGAGAGCCTATTAAATATTCGGTTTACCCCTTCAGGATTATCTTGTATATTTAACTTATTAACGCCCAGTGCTGCCATATGGCAGCAAAGAAGCCGTTTCTGTTTGGAGGCTGCTGGGCACCTTCCAGAGTCATTTAGAAGACCTGGATCCTGGGGGGTCCTTTTCTCCAGATTTGTCTAATCAAAGCGATGTATTATGTTTTATCTCCAGCCATGAGGGTGTCGCACATAGCACAAAGCTTCATCTACAAATTCAACGAGTAAATGCTCTGATTGGATGTCATCAGAATTACCGATTATTCTACCATATAAACGGTAAATCGAACTAGTCTGCTAAATGGGTGTTGCACGTAGCTCCTTCGATAGCGTCATCTTCAAGTTGATTGGGTACTTGGCCTGGCTAGAGGTTGTAAGAACTAACAAGTACGTAACCATCTACCCATGTGCCATCATCAGGGCAACGATACTCTATCTAATGCTCCCTTTAATGGTATTTCTTTGACTGATTATGAACGTGAAAATTAGTTGATGAATTACTCACTTAATATTGGATGTATTCAGCATCCAATATTCCGAGTGAGTCCCTAGTAGAGCCAGTGAGATCACGACACGATCAACTAAAATCTCAGTTTTGAAAGAAAAAGATCAGTTCTTATGGCGCCCAACGTCGCGATATGGCAACGTAAATTGCCATGAAATTCGATCAGGAGATTTTTGAATTTAAAAAAAAATTAGATCAGGAGATTTTTGAATTTAAAAAAAATTTGATCAAGAGATTTTTGAAATTGTTTATTTGAAATTCAATCAGGAGATTTTTGAAATTATTTTTTCGTGTTCAAAAGACTATTTGGAGTCGGAATATCACATTTATTTTCAAAATATGTAGAGAAAAAAAAGGTTTTGGGCGTTAATGGGTTAAAGACACACTCCGCTACAATCCGCCTGCTCCTTCGTGACACGAGAGTCACTTCTTTTTCGGAGCACAGAAGATCAACAGCATACTCCGATAACTCCAAACCATCTTGTCAACGAATCCCCAAACTCAAGAGGTTTTTTCTGAAGCACCCCGGCGTGTAGGCAAAGAAACAAGATTGGCGAGATTTAGTCTCATCGACACCCAGATTCACCACTGGAACCTCAGCAGCCAGGGTTACATCCTTGTAGAAGACCAAGGTGTAAATTGTGCAATTTGGTGATTAAAAGTCCCACCTTTTCCTACAAGAACTCAAATTACTCTTGTAAGTGCCGGGAGTGCCAGTCTCAGATGTGTGTTTACCAAAACATCTGTCAAAAATGCTCAAACCCAGGAGGTTTTTAACTTGGCAAAGTCATGACACCTCTCAACCTCCGCATTGACAACCACAGGGCCTCCAAATAAAAGCCAGAATAGGCAGCTCCCTGTAGCCATCCATGCTCAGAACCACCAAACCACGTTTGATGAGTGCTACGGAGTGAAGGTTTTACGCACCATGCGGGGAATGATCGGCTTCTTCAACAGACTGAGAGCTCACATAACGATTTTAGGTGCCAACAGACCTCCTGGACTGATTTTGAACGAATAATTTTGACGTGATGAAAATCGAGGCAATGAGAAAAGAAAAAATTGATACCTACCCAATCAAAATTGTTTATGCCGTGCTGGTAGGCTGAAAAGCGTCATCGAAACCAAGCGACCAACCCCACAACCTGTTGTTCTTCCATTTCTTCTAATTTTTGAAAAAGGCAGTTAGCCGACATTTCTTTCTTTGTGAAATTTATAGATATCAATGTATAGTTCGTTAGAACCAGTGAAGATCAGTTCGTTTTACTCACATAAATAATTGAAATGTTGTATTCGATTAATGCTCTCACACACCACAAACATGATTACTGCACGGGATTTATTTTGTAAGGAGTAGAGTTGGAGGGGAAATTCCTCATTTGAATACCTATTATCCTGTATACTATTGATGTACAAATATTATTTTATGAAGGTTTACAACAGTTCTGGTAGAGATTTTTACCTTCGTCAACACTATATTTGACCGTTAATGGGACCTGACTGCAACATTTATACGCACTAAGATGGAGATCTGAACGGATGAGATGTTTAGTGAAGCAATTCGAGTCAGATTCAATCCGTCGCGATCTCTCGAAGCGTTTTGCGTCTCCAGCCTTATGATGAAAACGCTCTCAAACGGAAGGAGTTTGTTTCAATTCATTGTATAAGATTAGAAAAGAGTTGTGGAGATCGGAGCCTGTCCTCCCCTTCTCAAAGATAGGACAAGAAAAAAAGAGGGGGGCGTAGACCTGGGAAGAATTCCCCGTTGGAACGCTACCGGTGACCGGGGGAACGGCAAAGAAGAACGAGAAGAAGGACAGATGGGTAGAGGAGAAGAGGAAGGTGAGTTTTTTATTCGTCACAGGAGGAGACTTGAGTCTGCCAGCAATAAATAATGCTAATGCGGTGGATACTTACTAACGCTAAACGCAAACACAGAACGAAACACGACCGACACAAATCTTATTCTACTTTGAAAATTGAAGCGCCGCATATACAATTGATCATTTTTCAGATCTGGGTGGACGAACGGACAAATTATATAATTCAACAGTCGAAATATTTTATTGAGTTCTTTCAGCCTCCATCGTTCTTGAGGTAGATACTATCCACAATATATACATAATTCGGTGATAATTGGGCCGAAGTAATTTTATTTTGACTCTAACTAGACCATGGTATTACTAGTGTCACCGACAACATCTCAGGAACTCCACAGCTGCCACCAAGGTGTCACTGGGGTAACCAAAATCAAATTGCAACTTAAAATATGTAATAGAAAGGAGAGTATTTTGTGGGTTATTGGAAATCTCAAAATCGAGTTATGACATAAATTCCCGAAGAAATCGATGAAAAAATTTTAATTTTTTTTTTTCTTCATAATATTATTTTCTGATTTTTTTAACTTCCAAAAAACGCTGCAAATTATTACACAAACGTTTATTATTTTTCTGTACAGATAGGAAATAAATGGTTGCTAAGGACGCAAAAAACTAGGTACTCGAAGAAACGAACAGAGACGTCATTTTAGTCAGCTAAAATTTGTACGGAGATTAGGCCTTTTTTGCGATTCACACTCGTGTTTCGGATTTATCGTAAGTCCAACCCTTAAGTTCTCGTAGGGAGCGACCGGTTTGTCCTACAGAGCTCCGCATGGTCTCTAAAAATGTCAAAAATTCATTACTATTTAAAATTGGTCACAAAAAGATACTTTTATTTCGAGAGTTTTCGAGCTAGGGCATTTTTGAAAATTTCAACCCTTAATTTTGTTCGGCGTACGGTGGACCGACAGAAAATTTTTTATTCGATTTTCGGATTCTACGTACTTACTTTGAAGTGAACCAACAAATGTTGAGAGGGGTAAACATTTTTTTTTCTTGGTCGATTCTAAAGGTTAATAATTGAAAATAATCAATCAAAATGGTTTAAACAATTCAGCTTTGTCTTTTGATTTTTTAAATGCAATTTAAATTTACTTAATCTGGTGAAAACTTGGGACAGTTGTGAAATTCCTGTGATGTTTTCGGTGACACTCGTGACACCATGGTCTAATTAGGGTTGAATAGGTATTAAGATCTGGAACAATAATCATAATGAAGAAGGTAGAGACTATGAGGCTGTTTTGATTCATCATTACATATAAATTCATACTGCAGAAGTAAGCTAATTATTGTTGCTGCAAAGTTGAAATCCCAGGAGGGGCTGGGAGTGTACCTTCCAGAGAGGTACAAATTGCCCAAGTAACCATCACAGTCCTCATTGTATAATCGCACTGAATACCAACCTAATTATAGGTACAGGCTTCATGAAAATTGCAGATTTTATATTTCCAAGACATACACACACCAAATCACCAATATTGACATTCAATGTCACAGATTCCGCCCACCTAGATGGGACCGTTGTGTCAAAGCGTGTTTACAAAAAAACGAAATTTACATATATACACGAAATTTAACATTAATTATTATAATAAGTGATTATCACACAGTGGTGGCAGTTCAGAAGGATCCCTAGTTGATATGACACTCGTACACAAGAGCCCGCTCGCACGAGCTGGAGGCGATTATTATAATCCATCTCCAAGATGTAGATAACAACCATTTTATTGAAATACTGCCTTTATAGAGTTGGGAGTGAAAATGATATTATATTGTCTCAATAAATACTCCACTATTGTTGTCGATAAAGTTGAGTTATTTAGTTGACAAAAGTTCAATAATGGAATTTGTTGCACCATTTTAAATGGATTAAATACAACTGTAAAAATATTTTGCTAGACTATCTAAAAGGATGCGTATAGTGAAGTACCTAATTGTGAGGATGAAATCCAGTGATGAAACAACTTATGTTAAATATTTTGAATTCACTGCACTGCCTATTTTTAAGGGTCTACACCCACTTGACTGACTTTTTCTTAAGTAGAAGGTCCTGTTAGCTCTAGGAAACAAATGTTTTTCACTGCTAAGAACTACTTGGTGTAGTCGTATTTTGTCCATGGTGTTCCAATCAGATTCAAACCTCTTCGTATAGTGATGCCCTGGGGAACGAAAACTCCCTGCTAGAACTTGCGATTTCATAAATCATGGATACCATATCGCACCTCAAGACTGTTAAAGTCGAAAATCACGTTTCAAGTTCCAAAAACAGCTTATAGATCGACATTTTGCTTTTGAGACTAACAAGGTTTTCACTTTTCGAGGTTGAAAAAATGTGTCGTTCCAGATCAAAATTTCCACTCGCAATAATGTATTTTGGTTTTGTGTCTGTCTGTCTGTTAGTCGGTCTGTGTGTCCGCAAATGCTTATAACGAGAATACTTATGAGAAGTTACTCATTGGGTAACTAGTTGAGTTGTTCACTGATTTTGATGAAATTTTTAGGGTCAGTGTGGATTGTCGTTTTGATAGTTCCCTTTAAAATCGTTGCCCTCGGATCGATCGGTGTCGCGTACGTAAAACCCTTGTTACATCCTTAACTTCTACATTTTTTCTACAAAAGTTATTAGTCCAACCGATCACAAACTACGAGAGCTGAGGAGGCTTATAGTGGGTCAATTATTTTAAATTGCGGGGTTCCTCAAGGTACAGTTTTCGGGCCAATCCTTTTTTTTAAATTGAACATCAATGATCTCATGAACATGGATATCAATGGTATGGTGTTTGGTTATGCTGATGACACTGCTATAGTGTTCTGGGACAAAAGTTGTGATGATCTGATTGATATGGCAAGTTCTGAGTTATTTTCAGTTCGTAAGTGGTTTAATCTAAATTTCTTGAAACTAAATGTTGCAAAAACTTCAGTTTTGCATTTCGCAATATCTGGTAAGAGCTATCCTCCAGCTAGTAAAGTAATCAAGTATCATGATTATAATTGCACCTCTTTGGCTGTTGATTCTAACTGTAAATCACTCCCTTTTGTAGAAAATTATAAGTACCTGGGAATTATTTTTCATGGAAATTTGAAATTTAAGAATCATATTTCATCATTGGTTAAGAGGTTGCGAAAGTTGTTTTTTCGTCTTTAAAACTATTAGAAATTTCTTCACAAAAAACAGTTACGAACTGTGTATTACGGTCTTGCATTCTCCTTAATTAAATATGGCATAACAGTTAATTTAAACATGCAAAACACACGTAATTGCTCTGCGAACTTTTCAAAATGCATTGTTGAAAATATTACTTATCAAACCCTACAGGTACCCCACTGTCAGACTTTATGCTGAATTTAATGTATTTACTATGAAAAATTTGTTTTTGCTTCAATCTTATATTCTTCTTTACAAAACGGGCATTAGGTCTGAACATGCTTGTAAAATTGCCTCTGGCAGAACTGCTTTGGCTTCCAATAAACTACCACGTTGCCGCACTGAATTTTATCGAAGGAATTCTTATATTGCTGCGGTGAACTTTTTTTACCACTACAAGATTGATGTGTTTGGTTTTCGTAGTGTGTTTGGATAAAAGAAGTACTTGACTGTAGATTTTTCAAGTTTGGTGTGAGTGGTACGTATGATTTAAATTTTTTGTTTTTAAGAGAGTAGGTATACATATTGTATAGCATTTTTATTGGTTGTGTGGGTATATTTGGACTTAACTCTTTGTATATCTTCAATTCGAAATTTTGTCTCAAAAACAAAAAAAAAAAATGTTTCAATTCTGTACCTCAGAGATCAACTATCGTATGTCCAAAATTCTCGTTTTCGAGATTTTTGTTTTGTATGTGCATTCTTTCTATTGTATTTTGTATTCTATTGTAGTGGTAGGCATAAACAGATTCTACAGAATTAATTTGAGCATGATGAAGTCATCAGAATGGGCCATAGGGATCAAAATAGGTGTGCCCACAACTTCTTTTGGCTCTGCTGTAAAATCGCCAAAATGTCACTTACGATAATCGACCTCTGAGGTACAGAATTACTGACCAAGTTCGTAAGAACTTAAGCCTTGGTGGGCAAGGTATTGATCTAATTTGTTTTCTTTTTTCATAAGACTTTGTTTTCTATCCTATTCTTTGTATCTATGATGTATTTTTTATTGACAAATAAAAACATGAATAAATACATTTTCCATCTGAATTTGATGACTTTTTCAGTGAATGCTTGAATAAGACGAAGCCCACTCTATAAAATCCATCACTAGACGGTCCCTTATAAATGTCATCGTGATCACATCACCTGAAATCACGTAAAATCCTTAACAAGCAGAGCTTCTACAGTTTCCATTCGATTTCAAGAGTTGTTCGAGACTCTGGATGGTTCCCTAAAAATCTCATCGACTTGAGATCATCGAATCTGGAGGGTAGTCGTAGGTACTTGGAGCTCTAAGTTTTGAGATAATTTTCTACTACGCATTAGATCATCTTTACAATCGGGTTATGGATACGAGAAAGCTATGCCAAACACACCCAGATTTTTTTTTTTTTTTTTTTTTTTCAGAAATTGGCTTGCGTTCTCCGATTTCTAAGGTATCTGGTAATCCTCTCCACCAAAATTAAACGCAAACAAAAATCCCGAGTCAAATTCTGGCATGATTTTTGAAATACTTTCCTGACTGATTAGAATTATTGGCTCAAGTTGTTTCGCTGTTGTCTATTTTCTTTTTTTTTTTACAAAAATCTGAAAGTTGAGGAAATTTCAACATTTTGGGAGACTAGATTAATGAATTAAATATCAAGTCCATTGGAACAGCACTTAGAGGTGTAACTACCGCTCTCGAGTGTTAGCTATTTATAATGGAATTGTAACGATGACATATTCTTATAGAGCGCATCAAGATCTATCTGTTATATAAAAAAAACTCAAAATTGATTTTGTCGACTTGTCACACTACTGTTCTTGAGGTGCGATATATCTCGATAAGTAGGTACATTTTTCTTTTACCGATGAACTGCCATCATATTCACAATAATAAATTGTCCGTTTATCCGAAATATCGACAATAGTTTTCTTTGGTATGGTTTGATTTTTATTACGGAGTCCATCCTTCAGCGTCATGATGGATATTGTTTCTTGCACCACTCGATTTGGTCGTAAACCCGGTTCAGTCTGTCAGCAAGAATCTTCAAGCTAGCCTCTGGCAGCCCAGGCACCAGATCGCCCTCTCGGTAGAGCCATTCCTCGAAGGTTTTAGTCAGGATATTCTCGGAACGTAGCCGATGTATGGCTTCGACGGTAGGACGTCGGAAGATGCACAAGGCGTTGAGCAAGGTGCTATGATACGGTTCATATTTGTCCAGGAGTCGGTAGCCGTGGAGGAGGCCGCTCTCGTTGTCTAAGAACAGAAGGAGGTTCCATCCGCCGTGTCTAGCCAAGTTGTGTGCAGGAGCATCCATCATCCCTGGGTTCCACTGCAAATTGTACAAGTTATTGACTATGCGATCCAAATTCGCGATAAGATAGTCGAATATTATCAAATCTGACCACTGAGCAAGTTCCACTGAGACGGTTCGGTTGTCTGGTACGTTCTTAGGGTGCAATTTCCTCGAAGGTCTTCTCAGCGTATGCGGAATTTGTGCCGGAAGAAGATCGTCAACGTACTTTGTCAGCACAACAGGTCTATTTTCGATCCACTGCGCGTGCCCCATCTCAGCTGTTATTTTGCTCCACATCGGTTTCTGGCGTTGCACCACGCTCAGCGCCGAAGGTGCCAAATTATTCAGACCAAGCAGTCTACCTAAGTAAAAACTGAAAAGTTCGCCCTGGATTTGATCTGTGTTCTGTCTGTAACGACAACAGGCTCTCGTCCCATCCTCAAAAGTCAGCAACCTGTTCTGCATCCGGCCGCACCCCTCTTCCATTTTCACTACCGTGCTGTTCTTGAGGTAATTCCGCCACTCCTCGTTTGCTGAATGATCAAACCCCTTCGGCAGCTCATTTTCGACATCATCCGCCCAAAATATACCGTCTACTATCCTTGGGTTGGGCTCGTAGCGATAAGCCACAGCCGGAACTCTATGGATCTCTCGTGGTTTGGATTCACCTTTGGAAACACTAGTATTTTTTGGCGTCAAACTCGTCCCGATCCGTACCGGTATCGATAAACCTAGCAGCAGACCGGTTATAAAAGCTACAAGTGCTGTCACAAGGTACAAAGTCCTCCTAAACGTTATCCTGTCCGCCGGATAGAAACACACGCTTAGAAATAAGTCCATATATCCACCACTTCTCCACCTCCTGTTTCTATACATTTCGTCGGATCCCGTCTCGATGCACATGGCTTCCAGCTCCACTCCTTCGGTCAGGAACGCATGTTTGCATAGTCCTTGAAAGCGCTGTGTGGTCCTCCAAACACTCCAGCCCTGTAACAAATAGGAATCGTTAGCGAAACAAAACCCACATCAATCACGATTTTTCTTTATAAACCACACACATGAGAGATGGAAAATTATTCTTGTCATTTTGAGGATATACGAAAGCCCATTCGAGGACCCTTGAAAAGAATACTGTTCCCTTCCTCCAAAAAAGAAGGAAGAAATCTTAGTAAGAACAACAACTCTAAGCAAACACCCAACAACAATCCAAACAGTGACATGTCGAATCGCGGGCTCTTGAGACATTCTTTCGTTTCCTTTAAAGAATTAAGTAGACTGCCGGGTCCTGTTTGCTTTTGACGGTTCTTCTTATCCGTTTTTTATTTTCATTTTGGATGTCTAGCCTCATATATTCCACCTCCGTCTCTGAATTGATCGACTCCTTGAAAGGTACCCATCCTCAGGAGTAGTTTATTGCCGTTCGAAAGACCACATGCGTGTGGTTGTTCCTATTTGGGCGAGGGATGGCTTTGCTGTATTCGACATTCTTTTTTACTCATTAGATCATCAACCACTTACATTATAAAACTTTTTTTAATACCTATCACTCTCGTGGGTTTCAACACCTCAAAGGCACCATTGCCGTATCATCACTTGACAGTACTTGCAGAAATGCTGTATTATGATTCAATTATGGGTACTTAATATCTCCTTTATCTGCCTGATACATGCAATAGGTTCTTTGAAAACTTGAATATTTTAAATACTATCGTAGTAGTCAGTAAATGTAACAAGATCAAGAAATATAAAGATCACTCTCCTGCAAAGAACACAGCTTTCCCATTACCACAGCCTACTTCACATTTAAGTTTATTTTGAAGAAATAAATAAACTGATGAAATAACAAATAAACTGGTTACTAAGGACGCAAAAATAAGTAGAAGAAACCAACAACGATCGCATTTTGGTCAGCTAAAATTTTAACAGAGATAATATTTTGCGATTCCAAATTTCAAAAATTTCTGATATCAATGCGTTTTCCAAAAATGAAATTTGTCCAAAAATTTAATAACTATGTATATATTTATATAGAACATGAATATGGACTCCTAACATCTTCACAGCATACCCAGAGCATACAGTATGTAGGTATGGTATACTGAAAATCGAAAAAAGAAGAATAGCTGTGTGGGTACTCTATGAGTTTATGGAGACGAGTAGAACGTTATTCCTAACATCACGAAACATACCCTTTGCAAACAGTATGTTGGTATGGTAAATTGAAAATCGAAAATACCAAGAATCGTATAAAAAAACTTTCTAAAAGAAATTGCAACACCATTGTTCCTTTCCTTAACCATACCTTCAACTGAAAGATTTATTTAAAAATTTGCTCATTAATTCATGCTGCATGAATGAACTTTTAGTGGATGGTCCTTTTCTGGTTGATGTTGTCCAACTTAGCCTCCAACATGTAAGCTGGATGCCAAACTAAGGTGGAAATCCCACGTCAAGAAGAAAAAAGCTGAGCTTTTGATTAAATTCAGAAAAATATACTGGCTGATGGGCCGACGGTCAAAATTGTCTGTCCACAATAAGCTTATACTGTACAAGCAAGTCTGGACTTACGGTGCACAACTGTGGGGGTGCACAGCCCAGATCAATCGAGACATAATTCAGCGCTTCCAGAATAATGTACTGCGATGCTGCGTTGATGCATACAGATGCTTTAGAAATGACAGACTTTACTACGAGCTGAAGATAGAATCTGTCAATGACGTCATTCGCAGCCAAGCCATGAATCACCTTATGAGGCTCCAAGATCATGTAATCTGCTGATGATCTGCTTAGAAGACTTAAGAGAACCAAGCCACACGATCTAATCCACTTAGTGTGACCATCATGAAGTGCAAATTTCAGGACAATAAGAACTAAGTGAAGTATCTTAGTTTTATTAACGTACACCACTATGTATCAGAAGAATGTTGCTCACAAGTTGTAACTTGGTGCAATAAAACAAGTAAAAAAAAAATGTAAGTTGTAGTTGTAAAGTTCAACACTAACTCTTCCTCCGATTTGACAGTACGACAACTTTTCAGAGGAAACGGGGCACCATGGCAGGTACCTTTCCATGTTCATTAGTTTATTAAATGTAATTAGCGAAATCTATCCTAAGAATATCGTCGACTTTATATAGTGGATTGCTAGTCAGTGCTGCTTTGATCGCTCTCTTAAATCTTGATTCGACGTTATCACATATTGAGCTTGGGATTTTGTTGAGTAAAATACCTAAGTATGTGAAGCGGGACTGAGTGCTTGATAGCCGACAAAACGGTGTTTGCGAGTGGTTTCTCGGCCTCGTCTCCTATGAGTGGATCTCAGATCTACGCTGGCTGTTGCTACGATTTCTAAAGGTATGCACCAAGTATAAATAAAGGCCGTACACCGCTAAAACATTCATCTGCTGAAATGAGGGTCTGGCGTGGGTTCAATGAGGTGCACGCACCACAGTCCTTATGGCCCTCTTTTGCAGACGGAAAATCCAGTGAATTCCCGGCGCCCCACCCTGTAAGATCCGGCCGTAAGATATGACAGACACAATCAAACCATGGTAAGTAGTCAAGAAGACGTTCCTTGAAACGCTGGGCGCCAATCTTCGCAACAGGAATAAGTTTCTAGCGAGCTTACTGTGGTATCCTGTGTGCCTTTTGATGTTTGGGCATCCGATTTGGAAAAACCGAATCTAGTTTCCTATCATGGAAAAATAGAGGGAGCTGGGCAAATTGCTCTCACTTGTCTCGGGATGTTTGAGGCAAACTTGAAAACCCTCAATGATTTGACTTGCAAGGAGCAGATCTATGTCATCAAAGGTCTAAAACAACCCTTGCTAGGTCGGCCTGCTATAAAAGCCCTGTCGATCATCTCCGTTTCGCCTTCCGTTGGGCTCACATTTTCTATTCAGCGTACATCCAAACAGGTCGTTTCAAGAAGTTCAGGCGTGTTGAAGGGCCACCCATACAAAATGGAACAAGACGTTCTCCTCTCAGATGAGCTGCTAGAACAAGAACGATCAGCTACAGCATCAGATCCAGATTTAAAACTTATTCGCAATTTCCTCATTAATGGATTGACTACCAGTAAGGATATCAACCCCAAGTGTTCCCCATTCTATAAGTTTAGAAATTCACTGGCCTATGTCGACGGTCTGTTGTTCATGAAAGGCAGGATAGTCATTCCGCGGGTTCTACACGCTTCTGTATTGCACAAACTTCATGCAGGTCATCTGGGCATCATTAAGTGTCGGCGACTCGCTCAACGATCTGTCTGGTGGTTGGGAATTTCAAAAGACATTGCTTCCCTGATCACCGATTGTCACACCTGCTCCATGAACAGAAAATATTTCGATCGCAGGGGTGGGGCCAATAAAGAATAACAAGACGAGGTGGTAGGGAAGACGATCCACGTGAAGAATAAAGACATATCAGGAGTTATCGCTGCTAAGCATGCAGCCCCAAGGTCCTACTTTGTCCAGACAGAAGACCAAAAGCAAATAACAGCACCTCTTTCCTTCAGAAAGGTCACTGAGAAATGGCCAGTTGCTGTCCAACCTGCACCTCCTGGAAACTTACAGTTACCGTCGGAGAGGAGACCTCAAAGTATCGTCAGGCCTCCACAACGTCTTGACTTGTGAGGGAGGATGTGGTATCATCATATGTTTCCCAGGTGTTCTGTTTGGTGGTCGCTGTTAGAAACGCGGGACGCCAGGATGCTTCTAATTCATTCATTCTAATTTTTCGAATGTGAAATTCTTTTCTGGTGAATAAATCTTTTCACCGTTTCGCATTTACATTGTACTTATTTCACACTTACTCTCCACAAAGTGAAGATGAGAGGCCCACCGCATTTGGCAGTCCAAATAGAATGCCAGAAGCCTGATGGGTCTTGACTCAGGATCATTTTTGTTGGTAATTACAATCGACTGCATCTTGCTTGGATTAACTTTCAATCGATTTGCAGTTAACCAATACTCAGCTTGTTCAATCTGGCTCAAGGACTTTGACTCCATTATGCTGAATTCTCTATCATAGCACAATATTGGAGTCATCGGCATAAATAAACGCTCCGTCGCCAACCTGGCCAAATCATTCAGGAATATCACGAACAGCAAGGGACCCAGTGAACCCTGCGGAACACCACACGGAGTACTTTGTATCCATCAGAAATGTAGCAAAGAGCAAAGGTTTCATAACTAATTTTATCGGTTTGGTACCAATCGAAGGTGGCCTGTAGTTTATTTGTATCAGTTTGTTGAATTAGCGGCTCCGGTTTTGCAACATAAAACGCTGCTGCGACAACGTCTCAAACTAAGGGTTGCATTCCTTTCATTTATCTCGAAATTCCGAAAAAGACAGATAGAAACCCATTTGGATAAGTATAAGCAAATACCACCCACCGTCCACCGCCTAACCGATAGTTAGACGCCATGTCTGATCGGGAGAGATCACCTACGCGTTCCGCCATACCGGACCTTTTCAAATAATGTCCCGATAGAGTTTTACCGTAGAAAAAAACTGGCTCGAAAAAAATGACGGATCCCTCTCACCTTTTTTCGAGTCTTTTGTCGACCGTTATCTAAATCGATTAAAACTAGTCTGTATACGTATTGCCGCCTGAGGCATGGGTTCGCCTGAGGTATGACGAGATGGTTGGACGATCTCAGAGCCCCATCTTACATGTTGTTCCTATCGCTCCCATCTCTTCTTTTGGGACCCTCTCTTGAGGCCACTTTATTATACTGGACGCGGACTTGAAAAATTCCTTTTAAATAAAAATTCTAAGTACCTTACAATGCTATAATTAGAGAAGCTGTGATGGAGGGGAGACGAAGTACATTATTCATGGAGGATCTTTTTTTTTTCGTGATGGACTTTTTTTAAATACCGCGAAAAATTGAGAGTAGTGGATGGCAGAATAATTTTTGTATTATTTCTCGCTTATGGTAGTTGAAGACGGGCATAATGAATATAATTCACATGACTCGGAAGCCATTCTAGCTGCCTGAACTGACTGCGCATACAGCGGGCTCCATACCGCGCTTATGTAATTATTTATGGTGTTATCACCGAGTTGTAATTTTATCGTGATCCGTTCAACATAACGGAACGTTCAGTGAACGAAGAAATAGAAATTCATGCAGCATAAATTGAGGAGTATAGAGGAAAAACGTGTTAATTCACTAGTGGAGGTGATATGTTTGGCACATGAGGAATCCGTTGCTGTAGTCATTCTGGCGATATAGGAGTTCAAACTAGAGACAATTTAGGGTGAATAAAACCTATACTGGGGAAGAACGTGTTAACTAGGAACAAACGGGAAGATCCCCCTGATTTTCAGCATCCCCCCTGAGTACCTATTTTTCCTTGAATCAGTGTGTAATCGCATCTCATTCTGCCCTTCTACTTGCATTTTCCTTGTTATTTATTGTTATGTATAAATTCATGTGTAAAATGGGGGGTGCGCCTTGATTTCTTTAAGATTTTTAATCGAAAGTAGACTACATTCTGAGAATTTTAGCATCAACCGCGACCTTCTAGCGTGAGTAGATCTGTTTCTATGATTTTTCAAAGTTTCGACCTCACGCCCCCGTTTCGCCTGGGCGGGACCCCCCAGCCCACTGTTACGTCATAAACGGTCGAAACTTTAAAAATTCATAGGAAAAGATTTACACACGCTAGAAGGTCGCGGTTGGTACCAAACTTCTCAGAATTAGGTCTACCTTAGATTAAAAATAACAATAAACAGTTTTTCCTACCCAGGCGCACACCCTATTAAGAAAACATACTACTACAGGGAGGTTTGCTGTTTTATCTGACTTACTGAATTTACTACTGACTTTGTATACTTGATATTTGACTATGTTACGGAAGGTGAGCGAGACAAGGAAATTTAGTTTTCACAAGACCAAACTTTGTTACTGAACTTTCAGGTTCAGCTTCTGATCTACACAAAACCAGCTAACAGGTGGTGAAGGCTCCTGGTCTGCACAATACCAGGTTACCTTGAAGTGAGAGAAGTTGATACTGAAGAATTTGCTTCGAGAGAGGGAGGTTTTTAAAGAGATTGTTACTCCAAAGATTTGAATGGTTGTGTTGGTTTGTGTTGTGATACTCGGTTGGGAAACTAGTCCATCGAATTCCGATGGACTATCTAGACGCCGCTCGAAACTTCTGTCAGTAAGAAACGGTCAACCGTCGTCGAAGCAGGTTGGCCACATGTTTATTAGAAAATATGGAAATATGTTGGAGGCTCGACATTAATTATTCTCAGTTTCGATTTGGCTTGCAACATGGAGAGTCGCAATGTTTCTGATGAAAAAGTCCCTGCTTTCCTTAAGAGGAAAGCGACTGGAGATGAGTGAAGTGACCAAGAAACTCGTACATCAGGGACATAAAAGTGGGCCAGTCTGTGAGTACTACCCTGACTTCCCTCTCTTGTAAAAATTCCACAAATGAGGTGTTCACTGGCAACGGCCGAGACTTGAGGTACCTACGCCATACCTCCACTCGTCTTTCTAATACATCAGTAGTTTAAAAGGGGCTCTCGCTTTTGTTTTATTATTTTTGATAATAAGCCTTTGGAATCAAGCAAGAAAAAACAAATTTTAACTCCCCCCCCCCCCTCAAAATTTGATGTTTTACGTTTCAAGGTGAGTAGAATCCAAAAATCGAATAAAAAAAATGTTCCGTCCGTCCGCCGTAGGCGGCTTTTTTCTTAGCAACTCAGGATCGATTTGGTTCAAATTTGGTATCCATTTGGGGTCTAGTTGTACCGCGAAGCTTTTGGTTGATGTCAGTCACTTCTAAGGGGTGGAAATTGAGGGTTGAAATTTTCAAGAGTGCCCTAGCACGAAAACTCTCACCGAGAACCACGGAACGGCAAATTTAACGTTACACCATATTGACTATAATTCATTGTTATCACACTCTGTGTTATACAACAAATTGACAAAACAAACATTCATTCAATTAACAATAGATGGAAAATTTCACTTTCCAATACCTTACGATAAAATCGTCAGCCCTGTTGAGTAGGCAGTATATTTCTTTCACATGGAATATCATGACATTTTTTCAACCCTTCATTTCCATTTGGTTGGTGGTTGGGTTTGAATTTTTCAAAAATGCCCTAGTAGGTAGTAGGTACCTACGGTTGGTAGGGAGGGATCTATACAGAAGGGTGATCTATACAGAAAATAATAAACCTTTAGGCAATGATTTGCAGTGTTTTCGTTTATGTAAAGTCATAAAATGTCAAAAATTTTACTACCCCCCCCTTTTATGTCTTGTTATTCCATGTGAAAGAAATATACTGCCTACTCAAAAGGGCTGACGATTTTATTGTAAGGTATTGGAAAGTTTCCATCTATTGTTAATTGAATGGATGTTTGTTTTATTAATTTGTTCTATAGCACACAGTGTGATAATAATAAATTATAGTCAACATGGTATAACGTGAAAATTTAAATTTGCCGTTCCGCGGTTCTCGGTGCCGTCTCTTTTTCTGTCGTCCGTCTTGTCCTGCCACCTGCTGGCCTCATCACCAATCAGAGAAACCACGTGCACCGAAAGTCTTTGTCTTGATCAGCTCTTCAAGCTGCCCTTTCGCGGAAGTTTTCATTTCCTACTGGGAATTTTCATTAAAATTTTTCTACCTTATCGACGTCCAGACACCCCTCGACGATCTGGGTGAAGCAAATCACGTCTGTATCGAATATTTCGCCGTTTGGTAAGCATTTTTACCTGTTGGAAAATACCAGCTTACCTACCTTTTGAAATGAGGAGGTCCGCTCACCATATTTCCCTTGTATTCTGTTGATAGTTCTCCGAACATCATCATCACTATCTTATCGACTGGAAAATCTCCTATTGAAGACCTCGTCCAACTCAGCGTCGAGCGACTTCTGAATATCGTACCGGTAGGTTGTTACAAATTATCTTGTACTCAACCCCTTCAAGAATCACCAAGCAGATAATATGGAATTTCTTCCGTTCTCTCGATCAGTTTTAGGTACGAGCGAAGAATTTCACGTCTCGAACAAGACTTATCTACCGGCTGAGGAGTACCGCAGACTCAACCGTACCGTCATTCAGAACAACCCGTCCATCCCGTTCCGATCCACTTGAATACCAAAAAGGTCTAGGGCTGTATTCTATCGTTCAATTCATTCGACGGCCGATCGAAATTGTAAGTAGTATCGGTAACTTATTACCATATCTTAAAGCCCAAGCAAATAGTCCTTAAGTACCTACCGATTTATTATTTTATTTCAAATTTATTCTGTTGAATATAGCTTTTTTTTGTAAATTGTTTGTGTTTCATTTATCTCTACCCGCTAGCCAGGGTCTGTTTTTTTCAGTTTATTTGGGTTCATCCCCACTTTAATAAAACTTTTAGTAATATTATGTCACAATGGATATACAAATCAATGGGCAACAAACTAATGATAGAAGGACAGGAAAAACGTAGATAATAAAAAGAGAAGGAGAAAACAAAAAGAAACCTCAAAGGCACTAAGGCAGAGGGTACCCAGGCGGGCCAGGACCCATCCACCATGGCGGCTCCCAGACTGTATACCCATACAGGGCAACGGCCAAGTTTGTAATGTGCAAATGGCACATGAGGGAAGTCCACCAAGGGGGACGCCGACGCCTACAAACCTGGGGTAGGTACCTAAACCAAAATGTGTGGTAGACTAATAATAATGACGATACTAGAAACGATACTAGACTAGAAATTTTGAGAGAAGAGAAAATATTTAACAATAAACAATAGAGAAAAAAACCACCCCAATAAATGCAATATTCATACCCTATTATACCTATACTTGAAATGTGACGTATCATAAATCACAGTTGATTACTTCTATCACAAGAAAGACCTAAGTTAGGCTGAACTGAGTACTTTCATAAATATTCCTCAGGCAGCATCACGTCACGAAATAAATAAACTAAAACACAGATCAATAAATTGGAAATTGATTTTGCTCCTTTAATTGTACGTCATTTAATCCTTTTAGAAATCATATAGGTTTGCCAAGATATTAGTATTTAATGAATTTTAAAATTATTTAATTTTATGTTAAATATTGAGGAAAATTGTATCCTTCTCTTTTATATTCCTTAATCCGTATGAGTTTTTTATATACCTACAGTCGAATTAGATAAAAATCAAGGTGTTCCATGTGGGTTATAAAAATACTTGGAAGGCTATAAGTGTAAGAAATGGTAATGAAGGGCGAGGCGCAGTCGATACGGTTGTGTTCTTCGTGATGTTGAGACCTCTACCCCGTAATCAAGTTCCCCTCATATCGCCCCCTCTCGCAATCGCACCCTCTCTTCTACCTCTTTGTCAGGTGTAATCACAAGCCCCGGGCCAAAAACACCCAAAAATCTCCTTTCGAGTATCTTTTGAGCAGTTTTCTGTTTTTATTCTTCCAGAGAAAAAGAACTGTAGGTATAAGTTGCCAAGTCTGCGTCCTCCCACCGTTTTTCTCAAGAGTAACAATCAACCCTCAGCTCACTTTGGAGAGGTTAAGAAGTAAACCGAGGCATTATGTTTGTTTTTAGATCTAGCTGATACTTTTTATAATAATCATAATTCAGATTTGATATTTCAATAACAAATTGGCTCGTTTTTGATTTATTATTTTAAACAATGAACCTTTGGAATCGAACAAGAAAAATATTTTTGTAACCCCCCCTCAAAATTTGTTGGTTTACGTTTCAGGGTACGTAGAATCCAAAAATTGAATAAAAATTTGGCCGTCCGTCCGACGTTCGCGGCACTTTCCTCAGTTAGCATTGACCGATTTTGATGAAATTTGGTATGTAGGCTCTATTTTGGGTCTAGTTGTACCCTGAAGCTTATGGTTGATGTAGGTCACTTCTAAGGGTTGAAAAATAAATTTTGAAATTTTGAAAACGCCCTAACTCAAAAAATTTGATGTAAAGGTATTGTTTTTCCATCAATTGAAGATTCTATAGAATTTTTAGCATTTTTTGAGACCACGCGGAGCCCTGTAGGACAAACCGTTTGCTTCCTACGAGAATTTAAGGGTTGGACGTACGATAAATTAGCAACACGAGTGTGAATCGCAAAAGAGGCCGAATCTCCGTTCAAATTATAGCTGACCGAAATGCGATCGATGTTTTTCTTCATGTTGGATGGTTGGTGGCTTTGCAGACGAGTGATCTATATAGAAAATTTTGGTACAATGGAATGCTTTATATTTCTATATAAAAAGTCAACGTTTAATTGGACGATTTCTAACTTATTTTGGAGTATTGAATTAGATGGAGTCCTTAATTATATTCTGAGTTTGTTCTCCCTAAAAGTCCGGTAAAGTTTTAATCGACTTGAGAGAAACTGGATTTTGAAAAACCCCCAGAATGTCAACGTTTTGGCTCAATTTTGAAGCACGAAAATTACCATCGATAGACAGTTGTAAGTTACGTCAATAATATTAAGATCAATTGAGCAATAAAAAAAATAATGTATTATAGACAAAAATATGATCCAGAAACGTCGAAAGTGGCCATTTGATTGGACGATTTCTAGCTGTTTTTTGTAGTGAAGTCATTGGAGCGCTTAGATGGTATTCTGAATATGTATTTCGCATTTTATCAAAGTTCTACTCATAAATTCCAATTGACTTCCAAACGCCACAAATGGTTCGAATTCCGAGTTTCCATGATGAAAAAATGGTGTTGTGGTCGAAACTCAATGATCCAGTCCATCATTTATTCTGACGACATCCCCGTTTTACAATTGAAGAAAAGCTTTTGAGAAAAATTGAAAAAAATGATCTCCAAGGAGAGCTGAAGAATCAAGAATACGCAGGGCCGGTACCCCCATCTGTTTTACAGAGCAAACCGGTCAGTTGGCAGAATCAAAGGCAGAGTTGGAAACTGGCAGTCTGTTTAACAAGGCCTTAGAAGATTAAAAATATGAAAAAAATTTGAAGAGGAGTACGAAAAACACAAACGGTGGATACAGCTTTCGTACAAGTACGCAACCACGAGAGACATTTTATGTCTTATGTTTAATAAATTGAGAGCTTTTCAATGAGTGGTGAACGATTTTTGTGGGGTGGAAAATGAGGAAGTTAGTTTTCCCTAGGAACGATTGGTTGTACGTGAAAATCATCAGAAATTTCCGCGTAACGCTCCCCTCGTAACGCTCCCCGCGTGACGATTTTTCATTTATGTGCCACAGTAAAGACATAAAATGTCAAAATAATAAACCATTGTATAATAATTTGCAGCGTTTTTTTTCTAAAAAAAAACTTTCCGATCGCGCGTAAGAGGTAGGTATATTGCACGTATTCAAGAGTAACCTCGCTTCATAGCTAAGTAGCTAAGATTTTGTTTACTGGTATCGCGCAAAAATGTGTCGCGAAAAATTCTTCGACCCCCAGCCAAAAGCATATCTATGTCAATACGTAAAAGAAGTGCTCAATTCCTAAAATATTGGCTTATTACCCTAAACTCTTCAATTTCTTCGAGAAATTTCAAGCTATATTCGTCAAGAAGGTCAATAACAATTTTGTTGAATTTGAGTTTTTCTGAAATTGAAATAAAAGTGGAAGGTGGATGGACTTAGCGCCTTTGTCCATATCGACGATATTGAATTGTTTTATCGTAAACGAAGACGCTTAATTATCGTAAAAGGTTACAATGAACTGATAAAATATAATAATACTTATTAGAGTTAATTAATTTTTCACTTTTCAGTTCATAAATCTTGTTTTTCTCTAATTAATTCTCGTGAAAATTGTGTAAAGCCTAGCATTTAACGTTTACTAAAAGATTACACCACCTAGACTTGAACATTTAAAAATCTTATAACAATCTTTTTTCACAAGCTTATCTAATAAATCAATCGTTCAAGGTGAGTTCCCTATGGAGTGGTTAAGCACCTGGATACCTTATCCTGTAAGTTACCCAACAAATGCTTTTCGTTTTGCAGTAAGAAGATTGAAAAATGTGAAGGTTTGAGATCGCAAAAGACAAAAAAAAAAAAAAAAAGAGCAGACATAAACAAGTAAGTAGTGAGATTGAGTGTTAGACATTAGTGAACTCCATAATTTGCTTTAATCAAACGTTGAAGTTCGAGGGGTCATTTCGATGGAAACAAGTACCTACTAGTTTCTTGAAAAAGTACATGACAAATTGAAGGTTAGGAAGAATCAAATCACGAAGTTACAAAATTTCAAATTTTATAGATGAACCTAACTAGCAATAATTGCGAATAGCGATATCTCCCGTGCAGAAGAAATCGTCATGAATTATGAGAAGTAATACCATAAAACAACTTGAATGTGATAAACTAAAGTGGTCAAAAATTATATGTCTTGCGTCAATTGTTTTTAAAATGGAGGGGGACAGTTTTGAGACACTCAATCGTCTCCTCCCAGCAGCGGTGGCAAATAAAGGCTGGTTGCCTCATTACCACAATGGACGCAGCTGGCTCAATTGATGGCTGGCTGAAATTCCTACTCTTGCCTCGTAAAAGTCGAGAAAACGTGACTTCCTTCATAATAATTGTTCTAATCGTCTGTGTTATTCTTCACAAACGAAACTAAGTGAAGAAAATATCGATCGAAGAAATGAGAATAAATCACGGTAGATTGAGGACTCCCGAATCGGTAGTCATCTTCGGTACATAAATAATAGAATTCCGACAGTTATGGGAGAGAAATTAAATGTGCGGTCGGATAGGATAATTAAAACGACGACTTCGTGTTGATACAGCAATAACTTTAATGGGGCTAGGAATAGCGGAAAGTGTGACCTCGCAAATTATGGGCAAGAGACTCGAGCGTGAATATCGGCATTAATGACGGAGGACTTTTAATGACGGTTTATTCCATCGAGGGTGTTTATACTTCGAAGGCGCGAGGATGACAGCTTTGGCCCTTCGTGGAGTACTTGTCACGAGTTCTTCTTTTTCAACTTTCATATTGTGAAGTTTTTGGAAGTCCAATTTTGGTTAATTATTTTCAATAATGAACATTTGGGATCGACCAAGAAATTTTTTTTACCCCTCCCCCTCAAAATTTGATGGCTTATGTTTCACAAGGCACCTACGTAGAATCCAAAAATCGAACAAAAATTTCGCCGTCCGTCCGCCCGCACTTTCCTTAGTTACCATACGAGTAGATCAATTTTGATGAAATTTGGTACACGGGCTCCATTTGGGGTCTAGTTGTGCCCCGAAGATTTTGATTGGAGTAGTTCACTTCTAAGGGTTGAAAAATAAGGGGTGACATTTTGAAAACGCCCTAACTCAGGGGTTGGAGTTACGATAAATCAGAAACACGAGTGTGAATCGCAAAAGAGCCAAATTTTAGCTGATCGAAATGCGATCGATGTTTTTCTTCATGTTGGTTGGTGGTAACAACGGCAAAGCCGTGTTCTCTGCAAACGAGTGATCTATAGAGGGTGTCTACAAAACAGGTCTCATTCCTTCAAAGGATCGTTTTAACAACTAATTTGAAACAAAAAATGTCTCTTAGCAACTTTCGTTTAAACCCTTATTTTCCAAGTTATTTCAATTTTAAAGTTTTTTTTCTCGTGATTTTGCCCTTTTCATTAAATAGGGTGTGCGCCTTTGAAAAACTGTTTGTTGTTATTTTTAATCCAAGGTAGACCTCATTCTGAGAATTTTGGTACCAACCGCGACCTCCTAGCGTGTGTAAATCTTTTCCTATGAATTTTTAAAGTTTCGACCGTTTATGACAGTTGGTGGCTTTGTAGACGAGTGATCTATATAGGAAAATAATAAACCATTGCGTAATAATTTGCAGCGTTTCATTCGATTTTGGTTTATTATTTTCAATAATGAACCTTTGGAATCGACCAAGAAAAAAAAATTTTAACACCCCCTCAAAATTTGACGGTTTACGTTTCAAGGTACGTAGAATCCAAAAATCGAATAAAAATTTGGCCGTCCGTCCGCCGTACGCCGTACGCGACACTTTTGCCACTTAGCATTGACCGATTTTGATGAAATTTGGTATGTAGGCTCCATTTGGGGTCTAGTTGTGCCCCGAAGCTTTTGGTTGATGTAGGTCACTCCTAAGGGTTCCAAAATCAATTTTGAAATTTTGAAAACGCTCTAACTCAAAAAATTTTGATATAAAGGTATTGTTTTTCCTTCAATTTAAGATTCTGTAGAATTTTTAGAATTTTTTGAGACCACGCGGAGCTCTGTAGGACAAACCGTTCGCTCCCTACGAAAATTTAAGGGTTTATATTGAAATATATATATATAAATCAAAACACGAGTGTGAATCGCAAAAGAGGCCTAATCTCCGTTCAAATTAGAGCTGACCAAAATGCAATCGATGGTTGGTGATTTTGATTTTTTTTGATTTTTTTTTTCTTTTTTTATATTGGATGGTTGGTGATTTTGTAGACGAGTGATCTATATAGAAAATAATAAACCATAGTGTAATAATTTGCAGCGTTTTTGGATTCTACGTACCTTGAAACGTAAACCTACAAATTTTGAGGGGGAGTTAAAAAAGTGGTTTCTTGGTCGATTCCAAAGGTTCATTATTGAAAATATTAAACCAAAATGGACACTTTTTCAATCAATGTTTCATTCTTCAACGTTTTTATTATTTTTCACTTAATTACTAGAATTTACCTCAATATTGTCGCTAATGAAGGAATTTTTGTAAATTTTGATTCTTAAAATTTTAAAAACTTTAATTAGGAAAATTTTGTAAATGTAACAATCGCGATGGCCCACGGCCTTAATGTTATTTCAAAGCATTTTCCCTTGTTTTTGAGCTTATTAGGCGTGAATAAACAAAATTTTTGAGTGATTGGTCGATCTATATTTCTCTTGGCAAGTTATGGTCTGGCAAATATATATATGGCAATTACGCACTACGGATTACGGCATTACGCACCTATGTGAACCAAGCTTCAGTCGCCATAGACACGGTGATATACACATCAACTAATACTTCTATTACTTCGTTTTATCTCCGTTTTATCCATTATGATGATAAGCAACAATAACGCACAGTTTATGATGATAGACAACGTTAGCGCTATCGGGAGATAACTGGATGGAAAATACAGCTCGGGGGGCGGCCGATCCAGTCTGACGGATCTGTGTTCCACAGATATCGTTCGCAAGAAGTCTGTCGTCAGACCAAATCTGCCGGATATTCACCCACCGACATCTTCAGCCGATCTTAGTTCGTTGTCGCCCACTAACGCACAAATTTTCCCACGACATCGCTCAGAAATCCCAGATCTGCCGCCGATAGCTGTTAGTGTAAGGTCAGCTAGTATCATCTAGTTTAGCGTTTTTCTCCTAACATCTAGTATCCTTTTTATCCTATGATCAGTGGCGTCAGGTGAGAATATTCGTCAGGCAAACACTCTATACAGAATAAACAAGAATGAAAAACGCAGCAAATTATTACACAAAGGTTTATTATTTTTCTGTATAGATCAAGCTCCAGCAAAGAACACAAGCTTTGCCATTGTCACTACCTAACATGTTTTCTCTTTTAAGTCGAGTTTATTTATATGGAATAAACGCCTCATACTAAAAGAAATAAAGAATTCCTTCTTCAAGAAATTTGATAACTGGTTGCAAAGGAAGCGTAACCCATGGCTCATCTTCCAATTTTCTGTGCTTTCAAGAAAAAGTGCTTTCCACGAAACAGCTCCTGGATTGTTTACCTTGGCTGATGCTGCTATAGTGGAGGTATATGAATACTAGACCCCGCACTGACCCCCCGCCTACCCGCTGATCGTCACCTGTCATCCAAAACAGTTCTGCAAAATTCGTTTTTTTGATCGGTCATTCTCTGGTGTGTTGCGGGCTTGTACGCTAGGAAAAATTCGTACTTATTGCATTCTCCTATTATCATCCAACTTCCTTGGTTATCATGAAACAGTCCCTAAATTTTATTTAAAAAAGTCCAAAATCTGCTAAATATTAAGTACTTGCAAAAAATGGAAATATAGGAGAATCTCAACAAAAATTAATTCATTCATTTAGCATATTTTGGTTGCATATTTATTTTCAATAATGAACCTTTGGAATCGACCAAGAAAAAAAAGTTTTAACACCCCCTCAAAATTTGATGGTTTACGTTTCAAGGTACCTACGTAGAATCCAAAAATCGAATAAAAATTTGGCCGTCCGTCCGCCGTACGCCGTACGCCGTGCGCCGTACGCCGTACGCGGCACTTTTGCCACTTAGCATTGACCGATTTTGATGAAATTTGGTATGTAGGCTCCATTTGGGGTCTAGTTGTGCCCCGAAGCTTTTGGTTGATGTAGGTCAGTTCTAAGGGTTCCAAAATCAATTTTGAAATTTTGAAAATGCCCTAACTCAAAAAATTTAGATATAAAGGTATTGTTTTTCCTTCAATTTAAGATTCTATAGAATTTTTTGAGACCACGCGGAGCTCTGTAGGACTAACCGTTCGCTCCCTAAGAAAATTTAAGGGTTTATATTGAAATATATATATATACATAAATCAAAACACGAGTGTGAATCGCAAAAGAGGCCTAATCTCCGTTCAAATCAGAGCTGACCAAAATGCGATCGATGGTTGGTGATTTTTTTTTTTTCTTCTCTTCATATTGGATGGTTGGTGATTTTGTAGACGAGTGATGTATATAGAAAAATAATAAACCATTGTGTAATAATTTGCAGCGTTTTTTTGAACTGATTGCCTAGCATCGCTTGGCCCCGTGCTAGTTCACGTATCATTCCCAATCGGTCATTCTCTGGTGTGTTGCGGGCTTGTACGCTAGGAAAAATTCGTACTTATTACATTCTCCTATTATCATCCAACTTCCTTGGTTATCATGAAACAGTCCCTTTATTTATTTATTTATTTTAAGTCCAAAATCTGCTAAATATTAAGTACTTGCAAAAAATGGAAATATAGGAGAATCTCAACAAAAATTAATTTATTCATTTTGCATATTTTTAGTAAGGCAAACAGTGTTTGCTATGTTTGCCTGGAGGAGACGCCGCTGCCTATGATCTAGTTTAGCGTTATCCTAACACTAATAGGATGTCAATACAAACAACAAGATCAAATTGTATGTTGATGTTAACGTTAAATTATTTTTATTTGAAACAGGATCTAAAAACAAACCTGTGATTAGCACACTTTATCAGTCTAATAAACGAACTATAATAACGCTGTTAACTTTTCGAATGGGTTTCTGAGCGCACTGGAGTTGCCCCTTTGCATTAAGTATAATATTGTTCGATGTCGCTGTTTGATTCAAAACTTCTTTGTGGTGCCGCCTGCATGTATCACCTCGTTAGACTCCTGCGGGATGTTTTGACTGCGATAGCGACGGTTAACAATCTTGTTATTCCTACAAAAGGTAATGCGGAAAGATAAGCATTTTTTAACGGTTGTGGTGGCAAATTGTTTCTGTGCCGTTCATCTGACCCCGAGACAACACAACGGCGTACGACCAACTCTTATTCCTTGAAGAGTTTGATATTTTACGAGTATACATTTTCTCACATTTTCTAGTTTTAATCTCGCTTTCTTCAGCAAACTCACTATAATTTCAAATTTTGCTTTTTTAGGGAACTTCAGTTGTGTTATCATGTTCGATTGCATCGCTCCCTAATTCTCGTGAGTGATTAAGGGGCCGGAATTGTTGGATTAATGGAATTATAGATCAATGGACTTGCTCATTAAAGTGATTTGCAGTTCAACGAGATTTTGGCCCAGCAGGACTGTCGTCCTACTGCTCTCTGATGTTTTCATACAACAGGTATCCACAAAATGAATTCAGTTTTTTCGAATTTTTAATCAAAAATTATACAATTGACTTTAAAATTGTTCCGCAGGGTGTATATTATTGCTTCCGAGTCTACCAAGGTAGCGGAAGCTTCGTTTTCATTTTTCAAGGATGGAAAAAAGTTCTCCAAAATCAAAATTTGCACTCGCGTTTTACGTTTTAGACCTCTTGAACAGTTTTGGTTCCGTGTCTGTTTGTCTGTCATGAAATCCTTGTAACGGGCATAACTAAACGAAGTTATAGTCCGATTTCGAAGAATTTTTCAGGGACTGTACGAATTGGCGTGTAGATGGCAGAGTTGGGATTATTCGAATAAAAATTTAGTTGAACTAAAGTTGAAACTAAAAACTACTTTAGTTTTTATTCGGAACTAAATTAGTTTAGTTTCAACAGTTGAAACTAAAACTATTCAAATCCGAAAGTTAGTTTCGAAGTTGCGAATAAAAACTGATGTAGATTCATCTTTTATTCGTAGTTTTCTAACTAAAAATGAAACTACATTTTTTTTCCTCGCGTTTTTCAGTAATTTGAAGGAGATGTGTTCAAATTTTCAAACGATTTCAAATTTCTGCTTTTTGCAAGAAACTTTTTTAATAGAATTTTTTTAAATAGAAATTTGTGAGGCGACGTACTATTTTACAGCAGACCCATTTTGAGTTTATACCTAAAACATCTTTTAACTATGTCGTTTTCCATTGTTCCAAGACTCTTCTGTTCTGTATTCCATTTTTCGAATAGTCAATCCAATAAAATATTAAGTAATTTTTTCCTCCAGACCTAGTGAATGACTCATCACCCTCAATTCTTCGATATTCTGAACATGAATATGGACTCCTAAGATCTTCAAAGCATACCCAGTGCATACATTATGATGGTATGCTGTACTGAAAATCGAAAAAAAACCAACAATAGCCGTGTGGGTACTCTATGAGTTCGTCGAGACGAGTAGAACATGAATATGGATTCCTATCTTCTTCAAAGCATACTCAGTGCATACAGTATGTTGGTATGGTAGGTGTACTGAAAATCGAAAAAACAAACTATAACCGTGTGGGTACTCTATGAGTTTGTCGAGACGAGTAGAACATGAATTTGGATTCCTATCATCTTTAAAGCATACTCAATGCATACAGTATGTTGGTATGGTAGGTGTACTGAAAATCGAAAAAACAAACTATAACCGTGTGGGCACTCTATGAGTTTGTGGAGACGAGAAGAACGTGAATATGGACTCCTAAGACCTTCAAAGCATACCCAGTGGATACATTATGTTGGTATGATATACTGAAAATCGAAAAAAAAACAACAATAGCCGTGTGGGTACTCTATGAGTTCGTCGAGACGAGTAGAACATGAATATGGATTCCTATCATCTTCAAAGCATACTCAGTGCATACCTACAGTATCTTGGCATGGTAGGTAGGTATACTGAAAATCAAAAAAAAAAAACTATAACCGTGTGGGTACTCTATGAGTTTGTGGAGACGAGATGAACGTAAATATGGACTCCTAACATCTTCAAAGCATACCCGGAGCATACAGTATGATGGTATGCTATACTAAAAATCGAAAGAACCAAGAATCATGTAACAAAAACTTCCTAAAAGAAATGGCAACACCATTGTTCCTTTTCTTAACCTTACCTTCAACTGAAAGATTTCTTTGAAAATTAGTTCATTAATTCATGCTGCATGAATGAACTTTTTTATTTGCAACTTCGAAACTATCAAGACTAATAGTTGCAGTTTTTAGTTCCAGTTCGGAACTAATTTAGTTTTAGTTTTTGGTTTTTAGTTTCAGAACTAATTTTTGCCCAACTCTGGTAGATGGTCCCCAATGAAAATCATTGCCCCCAGACTGATAGCAGCCCCTGCGCATGCGCACACTTGGATTACCATGTAACAGCCAAAATTTCTACATTTTCCATCCGATTTCGATGAAATTTTCAGAGATTAGACAGATTGGAGTGACGATGGTTCCCTGAGAAAATCATGGCGTCCAAACTTACAGTAGCCACTGCGCATGCGCACACTTGAATTATCTTGTACCAGCCATAACTACTATATTTTCTACCCGATTTCGAAGTGGATGATATTTTCAGGAATTATTCGAGTCGGGGTGGAGATGGTTCCCTATGAAAATCATTGCCCCCAGACTGATAGCAGCCCCTGCGCATGCGCACACTTGGATTACCATGTAACAGCCAAAATTTCTACATTTTCCATCCGATTTCGATGAAATTTTCAGGGATTAGACAGATTGGAGTGACGATGGTTCCCTGAGAAAATCATGGCGTCCAAACTTACAGTAGCCACTGCGCATGCGCACACTTGAATTATCTTGTACCAGCCATAACTACTATATTTTCTACCCGATTTCGAAGTGGATGATATTTTCAGGAATTATTCGAGTCGGGGTGGAGATGGTTCCCTATGAAAATCATTGCCCCCAGACTGATAGCAGCCCCTGCGCATGCGCACACTTGGATTACCATGTAACAGCCAAAATTTCTACATTTTCCATCCGATTTCGATGAAATTTTCAGGGATTAGACAGATTGGAGTGACGATGGTTCCCTGAGAAAATCATGGCGTCCAAACTTACAGTAGCCACTGCGCATGCGCACACTTGAATTATCTTGTACCAGCCATAACTACTATATTTTCTACCCGATTTCGAAGTGGATGATATTTTCAGGAATTATTCGAGTCGGGGTGGAGATGGTTCCCTATGAAAATCATGGCTCCCAGACTGATAGCAGCCACTGCGCATCCGCACACTTGGATTACCAGGTAACAGCCAAAATTTCTACATTTTCCATCAGATTTCGATGAAATTTTCAGGGATTAGACAGATTGGAGTGACGATGATTCCCTGAGAAAATCATGGCGTCCAAATTTACAGTAGCCACTGCGCATGCGCACAATTGAATTATCTAAAAGCACCAAGGACGATTAAGCTGCTCCTCCTCAACCTACTCCTCCTTGCGGGAAGACCCCCGAAAGCGTTAACCCGTACCCGAACGGTGTTCATCCCAAAGAAAGGGGGAAGTGGGCCTGGAGGCTATCGACCGATCTCTGTGTCCTCGGTAGTCTTCCGCCACTTCCAGAAAGTACTGGCATCTCGCCTCCAGGTGGCTGGTATCATTGGTGACGTCCAGAGAGCGTTTCGGCCAGCAGATGGCACGGCGGAGAACCTTACAGTTCTCCAAACTGTCATCTCGCTGGCCCGTATGAAGCGCCGCCAACTCCATCTGGCTGCTCTGGACGTCGCTAAGGCCTTTGATACAGTCAGTCACTTTGCCCTGACCGATTGCCTTCGTGGTGTCGGGGCCCCATCTCGGTTAATTGAGTATGTGGCCTGTCTGTACCACGAAGGCGTGACGGTCCTGGAGGCAGGAGGTGAGGTGTCAGGGGATGTACAGATCGGGCGTGGGCTACGCCAGGGGGATCCCCTATCACCACTCCTCTTCAACCTGGTCGTGGACACGGCCTTGGGTAAGCTGCCCACAGAAGTAGGGTTTGATCTCGCCCCTGGGGTGCGAGTAGGAGCATTGGCTTTTGCCGATGATGTTATCCTACTCGCAGAAACCCGTGAGGGTTTGCAGATCGCCCTCAATGCATTTGCTAAGCAGCTAGCCAGGTGTGGACTTGTGGTTAACCCCGATAAGTGTGGGTCGGTCTCCTTGGTCCCGTCGGGTCGCCAGCATAAGGTGAAAGTTGTGGATGGGGGTTTTGTCATAGGACAATCCCCCATCCCATCTCGATCCGTGTTGGAGGTTTGGCGGTACCTTGGAGTCGACTTCATGGGGGTGGCCACCATTAGTGCCAGCCGTGTGGACCTTGGTAGAGCGCTAGATCGCGTTACCAAGGCTCCATTGAAGCCACAGCAGAAGCTGCGCCTCCTCCGCACGTACTTACTGCCAAAGCTGACCTATGGGTTAGTCTTTGGCAGGCTTACGGCGGGGAGGCTGCAAGAGTTAGATCGACAAGTTCGCTCTGCTGTGCGCTCTTGGCTGAGGTTCCCACCTGGTGTCCCAAGTGCCTATGTTCACGCACCGGTAAAATCCGGTGGGCTTGGCGTTGTGTCTCTCTCGGCATGTATCCCTTCACTGCGCCGCCAGCGCCTGCTAGCCCTTCAAGGGTCGAGCTGGGAGGTCGCCCGTGCGGCTGCTGATCTTGATTTTGTCAGGCAGCAGTTAGCATGGTGCGACCGAGCAACACCATCTGCTCCAAAACCCAGTTCGTCTGCTGAGTTCGCTGCTGCGCTGCATGAGTCAGTAGATGGTAAAGAACTCCGACAGTGCTCCGAAAGCCCTGTCTCTTCCCAATGGGTAGATTGGGCTTTGGAGGGCATTGGGGCCCGCGACTACCGACACTTCCACGCCGTCCGCATGGCAACTCTGCCAACTGCGGTACGGTGTTCGAGGGGTAGTCGTGGGACAACTCTACCCCTTTGCCGCGCCTGTCGGAGTGGAAATGAACATCTGTATCATGTAGTGCAGCAATGTCCTTGGACTCATGGGGGCCGCATTTTACGTCATGATGCGGTCGCCAAGCAGATAGCAGGTGCTCTGTCATCTAGCGGCTGGGATGTTGAGAGAGAGAGATTGTATCACATGCCAAGTGACCAGGGTAAGAAGCCCGACATCGTTGCCGTCAAGCCCGACCAGTCTTGCATTATCCTGGATGTCCAAGTTGTCAATGGCAGCTTGGACATGGAGCAGACTTGGCGGGCTAAGATAAGGAAGTATGATAGAAATGATTTACGGCAAGCGGTGTCGGAGCTAAAAGGAGTGGCACCCAACAACATCAGGGTGATGGCTGCAACCTTATCTTGGCGCGGGGTGTGGTGCGGGAAAAGTGCCACGGAGTTGCGTGAGTTGGGCATCTCAGTAGGCGTACTCCGTGGTATCACCACCCGTGTCTTGCTCGGCTCATATTTGAACTGGTGGTCGTTTTATAGAGGCACTTCCCTTCATCCCTCTCTCCCACCCCCACCTTCCTCATCTTCCCTCATCCCTAGGGCCGGCGTCGGGTGAGTCCTGGGCGTCCTCCCCATTATTTTATTTATTTATTTATTTTATTTTTATGGCGTGCCCCCTCCGTCAAAAAAGACATTTTGTCTTTGAGGGGAGTTCTATATAAAAAAAAAAAAAAAAAAAAAAAAAAAAAAAAAAAAAAAAAAAAAAAAAAAAAAAACAGCCATATCTTCTATAATTTCTACTCGATTTCGAAGTGGATGACATTTCCAGGAATTATTCGAGTCGGGGTGGAGATGGTTCCCTATGAAATTCATGGCTCCCAAATTGAAAGCATTTTGTGCGCATGCGCAAACGTGAAATCCTAGTAACAGCTATAACTTCTAAATTTTCCAACAATATTCAAAGATTGTACGGGTTGACGTGTAAAGTCCTTGATGAGGGTATTGCAAGGTACTTAGAGATTGATGTTTTGAGATTAACTGCTCTGCATCGGATCATCTATACGATTCGGTTGTGGATACGAGGAAGCTATGTGCCTCACCCACATGGTAGACTTTTTTCCGTAATTTTTGAATAGAAATAAATATTTAAAATTTAATAAAATATAAAAAACCATCCACTAACACGAGCACAGACTGAAGTTTTCATCAACGAAGTTGGTGTCCTATTATTTGTCTAGTATAAACAGGTAGTTTTATTAAGAACTCCTGATGGAAGAACTTAAATACCTAATGAGCTCATGTTAGATGTTGCCGAGGTAGCTGTCCACGTCGGTTAATCCGGTGCCCATTCAACCAACCTGTTCCCAAAATAAATCTTTCCATTCCTTTCATTCTAGTCTTCCGGTAACTCTAAAAGCCGACCAGTAGGTAAAGTCAATGTAGGAGGGTAGGTATCTCGTATTATTCTCACAAAGAAGGTTAGGTAGGTATGTTTTATAACAGTCCATCGATCTTGTTAGTAATTTTATTGTAATATTATCTGAGAAGGAGTGAGCGAGTGCTATCTGGTATCATCTAAGTGCCTCGTATTAATAATGATGACTATTACTGGCCCTAATTGGCAGATAAGATAAGAGTGGAGAGGACGGTTGGTTCTGCCCTCCGGTGTTGTTGAGAAGAGAGGGAGAATATAAAAAAAGTTGTTTTGTTGTTGTTGTTGTGTCGGTCGGGTTGCGCTTGGGCCCCCGAAGATGCGCCTTGGGCTACACATGTCCTTTCCTGTTTCGAGCCTCAGGTTCCGTGTGCACCGATCTCCCTTGCTCGCCTTCGTAGTCTCTTTTTCTCTGGTCATCCTATCGTATCGTATATCCACATTCACCATCGTAATATCCCAACCTGGATCCCCCAGCCGATCGGTTGCCTGTTCTCCACCCTCGGGACCTCATTTAGTGTCTGCTCAATGGGCGTATGATACGGCTGAATCGTGGGCTTTGCCCCCCGGGCCGCCGAGGCATCTGAGGGGGACTGAACCTGAAGACGAGAAGGCAAAGAATCTGGAGACCCCTGAAGACCAAAATACGTGAGCTCATAGTTGATCAAGCTAATGAATAAACGAAAGATTTGTTGGTGAAGAGGGCGTTCCGTCGCTTCTTCGAGACTGGATGAGACCAGAGATCAGATGAGGCAGACAATGACAAGGTAACAAATTCCCTTATCCCTTAACTTTACGTCTACTTGTTGGGAATGGGGCCAACTGGACAAGCAGATTCATGAAACATTCACTTGCTGAATGTACTGGAGGGCAAAAAATGAATCCTTCGTCCCGTATGAGCACGCTGGGCGGAAAGAATATTATCTTCTTCGGGGCTCGAAGGACGTTTTACTAAACATCCGCCAATATAAAATTTCCTGTTGACGATGCTACCATAATTAATGAAGATTAAAAACAACCATAAAATTTAATCTTCAATAATTATGGTGGCATCTCTACCAGGAAATTTCATATTGACTCTTGGTGTGCTCACTGAGCAACGTCCTTCGAGCCCTGAAGAGGGTAATAAATTTACCAGTTGGCCTGATTCCTCATCAGTTGACGTAGTGTGCTTTGTTGGGTCGATCTACATATACTATTTGCCAGACCATACAATTCTGTTTATTCGTGCCTAATATGCTCAAAAACAAGGGAAAATGCTTTGAAATAACATTAAGGCCGAGGGCCATCGCGATCGTCACATTTACAAAATTCTTACTAATCAAAGTTTTTAAAATTTTAAAAATCAAAATTTACAAAAACCCTTCATTTATGTCAATATTGAGATAAATGCTAGTAATTAGGTGAAAAAAATTAAAAGTTGAAAAATGAAACATTGATTGAAAAATTGTCTATTTTGGTTTATTATTTTAAATAATGAACCATTGGAATCAACCAAGAAATTCTTTTTAAAGCCCCCTGAAAATTTGAAGGTTTTTTAGAATTTTTAGAGACTAACCGGAGCTCTGTAGGACTTAAGATAAATCAGAAACACGAGTGTGAATCACCAGAGAGGTTCTCACTCTCATCTCCATCTGATGACTGTCGGCCTTTTTTGGTTTATTATTTTAAATAATGAACTTTTGGAATCGACCAAGAAAAAAAATTTCAAACCCTTCAAAATTTGTTGGTTTACGTTTCAAGGTACGTAGAATCCAAATATCGAATAAAAATTTGGCCGTCCGTCCGCCGTAAGCGGCAATTTCCCCACTTAGCATTGACCGATTTTGATGAAATTTGTTACGTAGGCTCCATTTGGGGTCTAGTTGTGCCCCGAAGATTTTGGTTGATGTAGGTCACTTCTAAGGGTTGAAAAAAGAATTTTGAAATTTCGAAAACGCCCTAACTCAAAAATGTTTGATATAAAGGTATTGTTTTTCCATCAATTTAAGATAGTATAGAAGTAAAAAAAAAAAGTAAAGTAAGCAACCATTTCAGGTTGAATTTTCGTCCGACTGCCATTCTTGGCGTCGCGGACGTCATCAGCTGTCTCCCTAAGGGGAGATCAGAATTTGTTCTGATGATTTCGCTCATGGCTTCCCAAACATCACCGCCCTGGGTTGGAACGAGAGATTGCCGATCGTCTAATAGACAGAAAACTTTCTGCGACGACCAGACTCGAACGCGCGTCCCCGCTAGACGGTCCTCATCTTATCACCGCAGTCCGGTACACTGTCCACTAGACCACCGACGCCCGCCCGACATCCTTGAAAAGTGAAAACAAAGCTTCTGCTACCTCGGTAGACTCGGAAGCAAAATTTAGATATAAAGGTATTGTTGTTCTTTCAATTTAAGATAGTATAGAATTTTTTGAGACCACGCGGAGCCCTGTAGGACAAACCGTTCGTTCCCTACAAGAATTTAATGGTTGGAGTTAGGATAAATCAGAAACGCGGGTGTGAATCGCAAAAGAGACCGTTCAAATGTTAGCTGACCGAAATGCTATCGATGTTTTTCATCAAGTTGGTTGGTGGTAACAATTTGCAGCGTTTTTGGTTTATCATTTTTAATAACAAACCTTTTGGATCGAACAAGTACACATTTTTTTACCTCCCCCACCCTCCTCTCCTCAAAATTTGTTGGTTTACGATTCAGGGTACCAAGAATCTAAAAATCGAATAAAAATTTGGCCGTCCGACCCCCGTACTTTTCATAGTTAACATAAACCGATTTTGACTAAATTTGGTATATGGGCTCCATTTGCGGGGTCTAGTTGCGCCCCGAAGCTTTTGGTTGATGTCAGTCACTTCTAAGGGATGAAAAATAAGGGTTGAAATTTTTATGAGTGCTCCAGCTCGAAAACTCTCGAAGTAAAGGTATTGTTCTTTCATTAATTTAAAACATTATTGAATATTTAGAACTAAATGCTCTCTATGACCCATCGTTCGTTAAATATGACTTAAGGGGTGGACTTGGGATCAAGTCTGGTGAACGATTTGGAGTCACACAGACAGACATGGAACTTGAAAGATGTGAAACCTAAATAGTCGAGAGGTTTTTGAAAATGCGTCAGGAAAATGTGCATCCTCGTCTTCCCAGGTAATGGAGGGTATAGAGTCAGAAGTCAATGACAATTTTAGGGACTGTAAGGCCTGGACTCTAGGTAGTACCTCATGAATTCCTACGACCATTGGATATCCAGTGCACCAGCCCAAAGGTATGAAATTTTTAGATATGGTGTGCCGAGGATGGTCCCCTATATATTTAATTCTATTCAGATCAATTACATCCATTGATAAATCTATCTGAACATCAAATTCCAAACTACGAGTATAAGTCCGAGTTCGATCAAATTTGGATACGTTAATCCCACGACCTTCCCTAAGATTATCCACCCAAATTAAATACGAGGAAGCCATGAGCAGAGTTGGGCATTAGCTAAATAATTTATTAGCTAGTTAATTTTTCAACTAATAGCTAAATTAGCTTATAGCTTTTTTAATAGATAAAAGAAGATAAATTTAGCTATTAGTAGTTGAGGAACAGCTAAAATTTCCAGCTAAATTAGCTATTAATCGAAAACTTATAGCTAACAGATTTAGCTGCGGTGATGTTGCTGTTCCTCGGCAGCTAATAGCTAATAGCTAACGCTGAAAAAAAAATTATGTCTCCACATGAACAGCTAGTAGCTAATCTAACCATTTCAGTTCTTTGGAACATTTTATCGAATGAATTCCACTGATATTACCACAAACCCAATTTGACCTTTTCTCTTCTCTGGCTACTTAAAAACCAAATCTTGCAAAAAAGTCGGGTAAATTACAATTGAAATATAACGTATTTTTTTTGTTAGATATTACTTTTATGAGTGACCACTATTCTCGATCACCTTGCAAGAATTTTTGTTAAAAGTCAGTATGTTTTAAATTTTTAATTCATTGTTTTAATTTTGATTTATTTGATCTTAAGGGGACACGGAACCCAAAAAATGATGGAAATTTCGATTTTTTTTAAATTGAAAATCATTCTTGAACATGCTGAGAATAATTTTAACAAGAATTACCGAAAAATTCCGTCTCAAATGACGAGGAAATTAATTTTTGCGTACCTAGTGCAGCCCCGAAACTAACGAAACTAACCTACCAACCTGTTACACTATTTCAATGCAATACTGAAAAATCGATACTATAAATCGGAAGGCAAATATTGAATTGTCTTTGGTTGAACAACCAATAAGCAAAGACAATTCAAAATCAAGGAACCAATCAAAATTCGAGAAACGTGAGGTGAGAATCGATAGTTTCATCTGCAAGCGCCCTCGTTTGTTCCCGCTCAACTTCAAATTGCTCTCCTGAATAGTTCACTTTTTCATGATAAATGTTCCTTTTTCTCAGGAACTACTAATCCTATCCTCTATTTATTTTTTTTTTATGAAAGAAGACACCTAAACGAAGGCTGTACCGGATCCTTTAACCAATTTTCCAATTCCAACTATTCCAAAAAGAGTAACGAAGGTAGATAATAATTCTATTTTATAAAACAGAATCTCAAATAAAAAGTAATTAAGATAATCTAAAAAGGATCCGGACCAGGCAAGATGAGAATATATCCTACAAACCAAAAAAAAAAAAAAAAAAAATTAGAAGATTCGGTTGAACAGGGACTGAGAAAAATGTACCAGAAAACACCTCTATTACAGGCGGGAGGAGGGTGGGTTCCGTGTCCCCTTAAAAAAAATATTTTAATATAGTTAAAATACTTTTTTTTTTTTTTGTGAGTGTGTGTCAAACATGTTTTGAACGAACAAAACTTCTCTCAAGGTGTTCAAGAATGGGGTCACCCATAAAAGTAATACCTAATAAAAAAAATACGTTATATTTATGATTTGGGTTTTAAGTGTCCAGAGAAGAGAAAAGGTCAAATTGGGTTTGTGGTAATATCAGTGGAATTCATTCGATAAAATGTTCCAAAGCTAATTCTGATGCCAGCTAAAACTGAAATGGTTAGATTAGCTACTAGCTGTTCGTGTGGAGAAATAAACTTTTTTCAGCGTTAGCTATTAGCTATTAGTTGTCAGCTACAGCTAAAACTATTAGCTATTAGTTGTCAGCTACAGCTAAAGCTATTAGCTGTCAAGGAACAGCTAAATCACCGCAGCTAAATCTGTTAGCTATAAGTTTTCGACTTATAGCTAATTTAGCTAGAGATTTTAGCTGTTCTTCGACAGCTAATAGCTAAATATTCAACTGCTAGCTTCGGCTAAATCGTAGCTAATTTAGCTGTAGCTTTTAGGTGTTAGCTATAGCTAATTTTTGCCCAACACTGGCTATGAGCCACACCTACTAAGCAGACGTATCATTTTGGAAGACTTTCTTCTCCCAAAACTGAAAACAATACTTCTATTGTTTATTCCTCTATTTTTTGTTTCGTGTTCCGTAGTGAAATAATTTATAGCATTTTCAGAAACCCTCTCCTTTTAGTTGACGTTTTTCCTCAGCTGCTACTTTTTTTTATATGCCGCCATGAGCCGGCAAGTGCACAAGAAAATGCCATCACGATTTTTAACGGCGGTCGCAAGTCATTTAAGATGCCAGAAACTGGTGATAGATGTTCAACTGACTAATTCCTTCGACGCATCGTGACTCGTCGAAGTCACGCTTGAAGGTACGTAAATCAAGAACGGATATGTCTGCAAAAGGGAGAAAACGTCCTCCAAGTTGGGTGGGCAGTAGGACTTCCTCAATTTGAATAACATGGAAATATGGAATTACTCTATGAGAAAGTTATACAATATAATAGCAACACCGCGATAAACAACTCTACATGAAACATCATCTTCACAAGCGAGGAGTTGGTGCTGATTATGTTGTCGATTATTGGGTTTTTCACACCACGTCGTCCACTGATTGGAGCGTAGTGAAATCAATACATCATATTGAGACCAAATCAAATTCGGACAGGTACGTAGGTTCAATGAAATTCAAAGAGAGAATCATCTTGAAGTTAACCATCACGAATCCTGGAAATTTCATCGAATTCAATCAGTTATTACTTGGAGTAAGACCAGGGACAAGAACTCGTCGGACCGACTCACTCGGACCGACCAACAGAAGTTTGGATCCAAAAATAAGAAAAGAAATGGAAAATTAAGAGAAGAAAATTTCGATTTGGTGAACCCTCATTTTCCTTCCGAGTCCATCGAGTCAGCGAAAGCATTGATTTTAGTTTTCAAGGTTTAAAAAAATCCTCCTAATTTAAAAATTCCTCGCGTTTTACATTTTGGACCTTCCTGGACTAATTTGGTTTCATGTCTGTCTGTCAGTCCGTGAGTCCGCGTATCCTTGTAAAGCAAGAGGCTCAATGTTCGATTTCTAATCTGGGCATGGAAGAGGACATTCATAATTTTTTATGCAAATGCCCTATAATTTCAGAATTTTGAGTTCGGCATTTGCAAAAAATTATTTAGAGGTATCTGAGGTGGTGGCTATATTAAACAGCACTAACGTTGAGGTTTTAAGGAATTTCTATAATTGTTTTAATGAGGCCATCATATACAGAAACTTTATGGTAGAGCAAATTAATTTTTAAAATTCGTACCTAATAATTTCTTAATTTTATATCTATCAAAGAAAAATGAAGTTTATACTAAAGTTGATTTATACATGACGAGATATTCGAAACGTTTAAATTATAGATAGGTATATAGATATTCAAAATTATTAAAATCTCTAATTTTTTTTTCTCTCTACTTTCTATTCTATGAATTTCTGTACATTTAGTACTTGAGTAAGTAGTAGCAGTAAGTTAAATATAAGTTGTAACTAACGGACAAAATGCGCAGACCCGGATTGACGGCGGAATGCCAAATCCTATTTGTATGTTTTCCAAAACTATTTCGTATTATTTTATCTTGAATAAACATATGTTTCATCTTCTTCTTCTTCCTATTCCTTCTAATGGGTAAAATTATACGAAGTATCAGTCCGAATTCGATGAAATGATCAGGGATCATGCGGGTTGCCGATTGGATGGTTCCCAATGAAGACAGATTGAAGCTTTGAAATTATTTACTATTCCTCGGATCATTTATACAATAATGTTCCGATTACGAGGAGGCTAGGGGTCACACTCACTTGTCACAATTTTTTACTAATTGTTTTATCCCCCAACATCTTAACCCCTGGTGTGTATAATGTGTCTGGCAGGCACGAGGGAAATTTCAATGAAGTATGTTGACAGCAGTGAGCATCTAGAATATCCCAGTACCCCCTTTATAAAAGGTTCAATTTCAATCCACCAGCAGTCATCTAACCGCCACGAAATGTACTTTGTTTCTTAGTTTCTGAAAATCACAGTGTCCCTAAGACACTTTGTGTATATACACAGAAAACCAAAAAACGTATGATTTCGGGCATAATTTTGCCTCAATTTCCAATCGACTTGCGAAATTTTTGTTCTTACCTATCACTTCCGAGTTCTACATTATTTCACCAGAATATCGAAATTAGAATGGGGTGGGAGCGAGTGGGGGGGAGTGGGGGGGGGGATCATATTCACAAAATATCCGATTTTTCAATATTTCGGTTCCTTTATAGCTTACTAATTGTACCCAAGTTTTGAAAAAGAGGAAAAATTCTCTGTACCCCCATGGAACTAATAGTGGTGCCACCATGGTGCCAGAGCACCATAAACTGCACATTTCGTGTTTTTTTTTTGTTTTTTGTTTTTTTGTGTTTTACCTTGAATACGGATGTGAACTTCGACGGCCTACCAAAACTAACATATGAAAGTTCAACGTTACGAAGTATTTCCGCTTTGGTGCCAGACTGGCACCATTGGTGGAAGGGGGGGGACTCGAATTTGCATGTTGGGTATCGTAGATCATGGATTTTTAAAAGTCCTTCGAATTCGGTACTACCATGCCGCTAGAAACATTATGGCGGATAAGGGAGAGGAGGAGGTGGGGGATCATTTATTTCCTGGAATACTAATTGAATTATTCTTGATTCATTTCTTGTAACGTGGTTTGTCAAAATTGACGCCATGACACACGGACGCATCGGACCCCAGTTGCAGGGGCCGTGAGTTCGGGGCTCGCCTAAGGAGCATATTTTCGGGCAAGTCGGTCGCAGTTCCCCCTCGTCCCAACCCAGGGTGGTGAGGCCAATGGGAAGCCATGAGCGAAATATTGAACCTTTGGAATCGACCAAGAAAATTTTTTTTTAACCCCCCCCCCCCTCAAAATGTTTGACATTTTATGTCTTTACTATGGCACATAAATGAAAAATCGTCACGCAGGGATCGTGACGCGGGGAGCGTTATGAGGGGAGCGTTACGCGGAAATTTCTGATGATTTTCACGTACAACCAATCGTTCCTAGGGAAAACTAACTTCCTCATTTTCCACCCCACAAAAATCGTTCACCACTCATTGGAAAGCTCTCAATTTATTAAACATAAGACATAAAATGTCTCTCGTGGTCGCGTACTTGTACGAAAGCTGTATCCACCGTTTGTGTTTTGGTTTACGTCTCAAGGTACGTAGAATCCAAAAATCGAATACAAATTTGGTCGTTCGTCCGCCGTACGCGGCACTTTCCCCACTTAGAATTGACCGATTTTGATGAAATTTGCTATGTAGGCTCCATTTGGGGTCTAGTTGTGCCCCGAAGCTTTTGGTTGATGTAGGTCACTTCTAAGGGTTCAAAAATAAGGGTTGACATTTTGAAAACGCCCCAACTCAAAAAATGTGTATATAAAGGTATTGTTTTTCCATCAATTTAAGATAGTATAGAATTTTTTGAGACCACGCGGAGCCCTGTTGGACACACCGTTCGCTCCCTACGAGAATTCAAGGGTTGGACGTACGATAAATCAGAAACACGAGTGTGAATCGCAAAAGAGGCCTAATCCCCGTTCAAATGTTAGCTGACCGAAATACGATCGATGTTTTTCTTCAAGTTGGTTGGTGGTGACAGTGGCAAAACCGTGTTCTTTGCAGACGAGTGATCTATATAGAATAATAATAAACCTTTTTGTAATAATTTGCAGCGTTTTTTTCAAAGTGGCTCATCAAATGGGTTTCTATCCAGATAAAAATGGCCGTGTCCCTCAAAACGCACGCCAAAATTTCGAAATTTGGTCTTACAATCAAGAGTTTTTAGAACAAATTATTCTGAAAATTTGGGAACCCTAGACAACTTTCTTTGCCACGAAATTAGTTTTTTCTCAATTTCCCACAAAACATTCCAAGTGGATATAAGCCCATTCGAAAGAAAACTCCTCAATTATTGTAACGGTGATTCGAATCCACGTCGTACACTAGGAAATTGTGCAACAACTGAATAATCACAACGAGGGAAAGAAATCAACCAACCTGAACGGAAAACTATCGGAAAACCTTCGTCTTTACCTCCGCTCGAAAGAGTCTACATCATTATTATTTTCTCATTTTGAAAAAAAAAAAGAGGGAAAAAAAATCGAGTAGAAACGTGGCGAGCCCTAGTTGCCCGGCCGCAGCCTTCCCATCTGATACGCCGCCTGGGGGCATCAGCGCGAAATTCTTCCCATCCTGCCGCGTCCCGCCAACCTGTTATGTTCCTGACTCCCAACCCGTCCCCGTCATGACATGGTCTGCCCTGTACCCGCCCGACATTCCTCGCTTCCCACCATTTCTCCCCCCACGACGTTATATGAAAATGATTATATGCTCTCTCGAAAAACAGAAATGATCAGGAAACCCCCTCGAAACTGACATTTAGGAGTTTTAAAGCTGCCTCGTTGTTTCCTTCCTTTCTCCTTTGTACATAATTTTTTTTCCGGCACTTTTTGCAAGGTGGAAGCGTAGTTGATTTATGTTCCTCTACGCGTGACATTTGACGAGTCACGATGATAATCCATGATAGGTAGGTACTTATACCGTTTATTTCCTCAGGTGTCCATACGTGTTGTGGTTTATGATTAAAACATAAATCGCTAAACTACCTATTTTATAATAATAAAGATGAACATATTTAATGTACTAGAAAGTAGTACAACAGTGTTTTCAGCATTGTAACCCTCTATACTGCGGCAGCAAAGGAAAGTGACATATTACGTACCGTAAAACCGTCAAACTTTACCCCAATATTTACTCCAAAACGTTTCCAAATACAATTTCTCCCACTCGAAATGGGTTAAATTGATTTTTTTTTAATAAGTGAATTGATCTTCAGGGCTTCCTGAACATTTTGAGTGGTCGAGCTCATTGATCAGATAATTGTAACCCCCTATTTAGTTGTTTAAATTTTGGAGCAAAGCTACCTACGAGTGCGTCTATCTTCACTCCACTCTGAAAAACTCACGGTTATCGCTACAGAAACGGGCAGTGGTGCAATGTTACCAGTCGGGATTGAATTCATTACCCCAGAAATACTTGATATTATAAAATATATTCTGAAAAATTGAACTTTTTAGCTTGAAAATACAAGTTATACCTAAGAAAAATATAAATTCCAATGATCATTTATTTCAACGAATTTGCTTGAAATGCAATATTTCTGGTCAAGAGATCACAATTTCAGTCTTCCAGTATAGACAGACTTATGTAGGTAATCGAGCAAAACTTTCTACAAGTAAAGAAATATTAAAGGACAATAAACGATAAACGAATGACTTAACGAAATCACAGAAAAAGTCTGTTTCATATTCGATAACTTTCAAATGAATTGCAATGGTAAATTTCAAAGTTAACCCACGAGTAAGTAATATTGTAAATCACAACTTATGAGACCAAAGCACGTTTATGTTCATATCATTGTTGTAAAGTGTCGGTAGGGGTGCGTACCAAGCTTTTTCTCATTTCTTCTCCACATCTCTTACTTCTGCAACATGATTTACACTAGAAACCTTACATTCGACACTGCGAAAATTATAAAACTCAAATGTTTTTCGAGATTAAATAAGAAAAATATGAGTGAGGCTACCTTTATCCCAACCTTTATAGTGGAGTAAAGATACCCGGTTTTTGGAGTAAAGTTACCATCAAATTTTTGGTAAACAACGGCATAACTAAGAAAACACTTTTTTGAGAATTTGATTAGTGTATTTTGTTCAAAATAAGATATTGAAAGTGATATGATGAGGGCTTGCCTGGTAAATCCACTCCAAACACCTGATATTGAAGAAATTTTGGAGCACGAGAAACAGGACAAAAACTGTTGAACAGGAAACTATGACTGATAACAGCTGATAACATGAATAAAGTCGCCATCGCAAGCCGCATCGATTCTCTGGGATGTGGAGAATAACGAAAACACAATAGCTAACTTTTATCTAAGTTCTTCCACGCTTACGTCACAATTGAAGATTCTCACTTTTTGGGGTAAAGTTACCTCTGGTGGGGTAAAGTTTGACGGTTTTACGGTACTAGTTGAAAGCTACAAACCAATTTTATTTAGTGTCCACCAAGATGAGTAAAAACGCTGCAAATTATTTCACAAAGGTTTATTATTTTTCTGTATAGATCAGTCGTCTGCAGAGATCACAGTTTTGCCATTGTCACCTACCAACTAAGGTACACTACACATACGCGTTCTCACCTTCACAACCAAGTTTATTTGGAAGAACGCTGGAAGGACACTTCACACTCGAATCGAAGAAATACGGGGTTTCATATGGAAATTCGATTACTGGTTTCTAAGGACGCAAAACTGAATACAACACGAACAACAGCGATCGCGTTTTGGTTACCTAAAATTCAACGGAGATTAGGCCTCTTTTGCGATTCACACTCGTGTTTCTGATTTATCGTAAGTCCAACCCTCAAGGGGGTCTCAGTCGGTCGCAGTTTGTCCCTCGTTCCGGGTTAGTATTTAGCCAAATCGAAGACGCAAAAACATAAAATGTTTCACTTAAATTGGAAATTTTAAAGGATTTTAGAAATTAATTAGTGCACGGACCTAGGGAATTGAAAACGCTGCAAATCATTGCTCAAAGGTTTATTATTTTCTATATAGATCACCCTTCTGTATAGATCACTGGTTCTCCATTAATAGCACCTACCACCATCTGTATTCTCCCTTGACCTTCCCTCTCAAATTTCAGCTTCCTGCGTTCAATAGGATTGAAAATGACTTCGGAGCTCACTCAGCTGATCAGTGATCTGAGGAGTGAAGAAGATTTCCTCGAATGCTGAAGACGCCTGGAAGAGCACTTCCATTCAATAGGATTGAAAATGGCTTCGGAGCTCACTCAGCTGATCAGTGATCTGAGGAGTGAAGAAGATTTCCTCGAATGCTGAAGACGCCTGGAAGAGCACTTCCATTCAATAGGATTGAAAATGGCTTCGGAGCTCACTCAGCTGATCAGTGATCTGAGGAGTGAAGAAGATTTCCTCGAATGCTGAAGACGCCTGGAAGAGCACTTCCATTCAATAGGATTGAAAATGGCTTCGGAGCTCACTCAGCTGATCAGTGATCTGAGGAGTGAAGAAGATTTCCTCGAATGCTGAAGACGCCTGGAAGAGCACTTCCATTCAATATGATTGAAAATGGCTTCGGAGCTCACTCAGCTGATCAGTGATCTGAAGAGTGAAGAAGCATTTGAGCAATGATTTGCAGCGTTTTTTACCCACCAACATTTTTTTTACCTACCAACTTTTTTTTACCTACCAGCTAGGTACTACCTACCACACCATACTGGCTTCACACCTTCACAATCAAGTTTATTAGAAAGAACTAAACGCTTCACACTCGATTGGAAAAAAAGAAAGCTTCGTATGGAAATTTGATTACTGGTTACGCAGAAGGCAAAACTGTATACAAATCGAAGAAATGAACAGCGATCGCAGTTTAGTCCGATGAAATTTGAATGGAGATTAGACCTCTTTTGCGATTCACACTCATGATTCTGTTTTATCGAAGGAAAACCTTCAAGTACTCGTAGGGACCGAACGGTTTGTCCTACAGAGCTCCGGGTGGTCTCAAAAATGTTTAAAAATTCAGTACTATTTAAAATTGTTGAAAAAACGATACCTTTATTTCGAGAGTTTTCGAGCTAGGGCACTCTTGAAAATTTCAACCCTTAATTTTCACCCCTTAGAAGTGACCTACATCAACCAAAAGCTTCGCGGCACAACTAGACCCCAAATGGAGCCCATATACCAAATTTGAACCAAATCGGTCCAGTGTTGCTAAGAAAAGTGCCGCGGACGGCGTACGGCGTACGGCGGACGGACGGAAATTTTTTTATTCGATTTTCGCATTCTACGTACCTTGAAACGTAAAACATCAAATTTGGAGGGGGGGTTAAAATTTTTTTTTTTCTTGCTCGATTCCAAAGGCTTATTATTGAAAATAATAAACCAAAACTGAAATATTGCCGCTGGAATCATCAAAATCGAACAATAATTGCCAAATAAATAAGGGAAAAACTACTGAATAAACGGTTTTACGGGCAATTATTGTTCGATTTTGATCATTCCAGCGGCAATATTTCAGTTTCTCAATTCCCTAGAGCCGTGCACTAATAAATTTTCTAAAATTCTTTAAAATTTCCAATTCAAGTACAACTTTTTAAGTTTTTGCGCCTTCGATTTGGCTAAATACCAAAAGCGAACGGCGACCGACTGATACCCGTAGGGAGCGAACGGTTTGTCCTACAGAGCTCCGGGTGGTCCCCAAAAATTCAATACTATTTCAAATTGTTGTGAAAACAATACCTTTATCAAGAGAGTTTTCGAGCTAGGGCACTATTGAAAATTTCACCCCTTAGTTATCACCTCTTAGAAATGACAGAACTCAAACAAAATCATCGCGGCACATCTAGACCTCAAATCGAGCAAACATACCAAATTACAACCAAATCGGCGGACGGACGAATTTTTTTTAATTCGATTTTCGGATTCCACTCACCTTGAAACGTAAACCATCGAATGTTGAGGAGGGGTTAATAATATTTTTTCTTGCTCAATTCCAATGGTTTTTTATTGAAAATAATAAACCAAAATGGATCTCCGTCACTCCAAAGCCCTTTTAAAAACGCTTCAGATTATTACACAAATGTCAAATACTGTTTGTCAAAAGACTGTTGTCATACGACGTCCGGTCAAACGACACTTTGTCAATACGACGTTTAGTCAAAAGACTTTTAGTCAAACGACTTTCGTCAACTTGTAAACTCAACTTTGTCCTAAGCTAGTGCTCAGCCTGAAGAGGCTGGGTTTGCACTTGCTTAGCTGAAGAGATCCGAAAGATCGAAACCAAGAACCAAACAAAACGATCGCCACTGAAAGTGGGAATATTTGAAACGTTTTGACTGAACCAAACGCATTCTTGATGCAGAAGGGGCAGTCAGTTTTGTTTCATTGTAGATGGGACTTTGGTCAATTGTTTTCGTCATACGGTGACTCATCAGCAACGCGAAGAAGCGTTGGAACGACTTGGATTTGAGCAAACTGCTTGTTTTAAGCTAAAAGCTTGTTTAGCAAACTGCTTGTTTTAAGCTAAAAGCTTGTTTAGCAAACTGCTTGTTGTAAGCTAAAAGCTTGTTTCCGAAACTGTGTCTCTGCAAAGATCACGGCTTTGCCATTGTCACATTTATTTAAAGCTACCAATCATAGGAACCTACTACCTTTACACCTTCACAATCAAGTTTATTTGGAAGAAATAAACGCTTCAGTCTCGATTCGAAGAAATAGGGGTTGGGATTCCTTTGTATGGAAATTTGATTACTGGTTGTTAAGGACGCAAACTGAGTACACCTCGAAGAAACGATTAGCGATCGCATTTTGGTTAGCTAAAATTTCATCGGAGATTAGGCCTCTTTTGCTATTCACACTCGTGTTTCTGATTTATCGTACGTCCAACGTTCTCGTAGGGATCGAACGGTTTGTCCTGCAGAGCTCCAGGGGGTCTCAAAACATTCTAAAAATTCACTGCTATTTAAAATTGGTGAAAAAACAATACCTTCATCCCGAGAGTTTTCTAGCTAAGGGCACTCTTGAACATTGCAACCCTCAATTTTCACCCCTTAGAAGTGACCTACATCAACCAAAAGCTTCGCGGCACAAATAGACCTCAAATGGTGCCCATATACCAAATTTGGACCAAATCGGTCAAATTATAACTTTATGTTGAGTTAATGGTAGGAAATCTATTCACTTGCAAGAACTAATTATTTGATGGTGGAATACCCTGCTACCCTCGTTCCTCGTCCCCGTAGCGGGACATTCGATCAAATTTAGTCAACATTTTGACTTGTTTTTGATTTGTTAGTTGACGGCTGAAATTCTCGTAATATGTTGATATTCATGGAAGAGGAACGAACAGCTGTCTCTGTCCTCTCCAACCCTCGTTATCCACTCAGTAACATCAATTCAAAATTTTCAAATTTCAGCTCAAATTTTGACTAATTAGTGGACGCTTGAAATTTTGTTTATGGGTTTTCAATAGTCAACAGGATTATAAACACCGAGTCTGCCATTCTGATTCCACGTGGTTCATTCAGCAAAAATTGTGGTTCAAAACAAATGGAGCCCATATATCAAATTTCATCAAAATCGGACCCTGGTGATTAAAAAAAGTTCCGTGGACAGCGGACGGACGGCAAAATTTGTACTCGATGAGGAAGGACTCCTCTGGAGGTAGAGGATGAAGGGAAGTGATCCGTTGAAAGTACCTCCAGTTCGGGTGAGTGCCGAGTGAGACGCGGGTGTTGACACAACTGAGTGTGGGGGCCAATATTGTTTAATAGATTTCCTTATAAAATTCAAAATTTGGGAAATTTGAGTATTTTTAAAGCTGTATTCTATTGAGCATGGCGCCGTATGACCTAGATGAATACTTTGACAAAATTACAAAATTTTAAATTATATGTTCTACTTATTATTTATGACGAGCATCTGACGGAGGAAGTTAGCAAAGTACTCTGTTCAATCAGGCCTAATTTTGTTATATTAGGTTAGTTCTGGCAGTGATATTTTTCTGTGATAGTAGTGTAACTATATTGTGATGTTAGGATTGGGGTACCTAGGTGCATTTTGCTTCCTCACTACCGAAGGTAGGGAAGCTTTGTATTCGTGAAAGAAGTGAACAAAAAAAATGTCCTCCAAAATCAAAATTTCCACTTGCTTTTTGCGTTTTAGAGCTTCCCGAACAATTTTGGTTCCGTGTCTGTCTGTCTGTCTGTCTGTCGGTCTGTCTGTGGTCAATCCTTGTCCCGGGCAAAACTATACTAACCTGTGGTCCGATTTTGATGAAATTTTCAGGAATTGTGCGGGTTAGGTCCTAGACGGTCCCCTATCAATTTCAGCACCTTCGGACCAATAGGAGCGAGTGCGCATGCGCGAACTTTAAATTTATTTAATTTATTTATTAATTTATTTATTTTATTTGGGTTGTTGGGGTAGGGTAATAGAGGGTGTTTTTATCTCTTCGGAGCCCTTCTTATCCCTACCCAAGTCAAGGTCATGCGTCCCCGTCGCGCAACCCGGGCCCCCTGGGATGAACAGAGGTGGTCCCATTAGGTTTCCCTGGTGGACCCCTCTTGAATTTCCAGGGGTGGCTGAATGACCCTCTGGCGATTAGGGAGGGGACCCCTGTCAACGGGTTCCCTGGCCCTTCTCTACTAGCGCCCCCCCGTTATGGACAATAATACAACACGGCCTCATAACCCCCGCCAGCCCATTGGCTCGCGGGGTATTAGGGGAGGCGCTCAGAGGCGCCCCAGGCAGGGGCGTCGGCCATCCTCACCCTCCTCCTCTTCCTCATCATCCCTACCCTCTTCCTCTTCCACTGCCTCTTTAGACCACCAGTGTGCCCATTGTGAGCGGGCATTCACCACCAGGTCTGGCCTTGGTGTCCACATCAGACGGAAGCATCCTGTTGCTGCAAATGATGAAATTGATGTTGAAAGAGTGCAGCCTAGGTATGCTTCCGAGGATTTGCGCAGGATGGCGGCAGATGAGGTGGTGGCTGTGCGCAATGGGGTACGTAATATCAATGTCTATTTAAGCGAACGTTTTCCCACGCGCACAGTCATTGCCATCAAGAACCTCCGCCTGAAGCCCCACTATAAGCAGCTTGTCCAGGAAGCTATCCTGGCAAATAGCAGTGGGGCTTCTCCCGCATCTTCTATTGCTGGTGTGGACCAGCAGTCTGCCATTCAGTATCCATCCCCCGGGACCTCCGGTCTTCTCGCCGATTTGAAGACCGAAGTCTTGAGGCTCGGGAGGCAGGTAGGTCGTATTGAAGGCTATGAAAGCACCTACCTGCAGGATCTGGCGAGGCGGGCTGCTGAAGGGCTGGACAACGTGGAAGACAAGGTTGCAGCCTATCTAGGGAGAATCTTCCCGCGGGTTGGGGATGCGACCGTGACGCAGCACCAGGGGGGACCTCCTCCCAGAGTGGTGTTGCGTGGAGGTCGCAGAGCAGCTAAGCAAGCAAGACGGCGGGAGTACCACCGGGTTCAGAGTTTGTGGAGGAAGCATCCGGCGCGTGTAGCTGCGGAGGTACTGGAGGAGCCTGGGGAAGATCAAGTTCAGCCCCCTCTTCAGGAGTTTGTGGATTTTTGGGAGCCACTTTTGAGTGCTCCCAGCCACAACCCTGGAGAGCGAGTGGTTCCCCCAGTCTCCACCAGGGATTCCTTACGCAGCATCTTGTGTTCGCCGGTGCTACTTGACGAGGCACACAAGTGCCGTGTCAAGAGCTCCACATCCGCTGGACCGGATGGTGTTTCCGCCCGTCGCTGGAATAAAGTACCAAATACGATTAAGCTGCTCATCCTCAATCTGCTCATCCTTGCGGGAAGACCCCCGAAAGCGTTAACCCGTACCCGAACCGTATTTATTCCCAAGAAAGGGGGAAGTGGGCCTGGAGGCTATCGACCGATCTCAGTGTCCTCGGTAGTCTTCCGCCACTTCCAAAAAGTACTGGCATCTCGCCTTCAGGTGGCTGGTGTCATTGGTGACGTCCAGAGAGCGTTTCGGCCAGCAGATGGCACAGCAGAAAACCTTACGGTTCTCCAAACTGTCATCTCGCTGGCCCGTATTAAACGCCGGCAACTCCATCTCGCCGCTCTGGACGTCGCTAAGGCCTTTGACACAGTCAGTCACCTTGCCCTGACCGATTGCCTTCGTGGTGTCGGGGCCCCATCTCGATTAATTGAGTATGTGGCCTGTCTGTACCGCGAAGGCGTGACGGTCCTCGAGGCAGGAGGTGAGGTGTCAAGGGATATAGTGATCGGGCGCGGGGTACGCCAGGGGGATCCCCTATCGCCACTCCTCTTTAACCTGGTCGTGGATACGGCCTTGGGTAAGCTGCCCACAGAAGTAGGGTTTGATCTCGCCCCTGGGGTGCGAGTAGGAGCATTGGCCTTTGCTGATGATGTTATCCTACTCGCAGAAACCCGCGAGGGCTTGCAGATTGCCCTCAATGCATTTGCTAAGCAGCTATCCAGGTGTGGACTCGTGGTCAACCCCGATAAATGTGGGTCGGTCTCCTTGGTCCCGTCGGGTCGCCAACACAAAGTGAAGGTTGTGGATGGGGGTTTTGTCATAGGACAAGCCCCCATTCCTTCTCGATCTGTGTTGGAGGTCTGGCGGTACCTTGGAGTCGACTTCATGGGGGTGGCCACCATCACTGCCAGCCGTGTGGACCTTGGTAGAGCGCTAGCTCACGTTACCAAGGCTCCACTTAAGCCGCAGCAGAGGCTGCGCCTCCTCCGCACGTACTTACTGCCGAAGCTAACCTACGGGTTAGTCTTCGGTAGGCTTACGGCGGGGAGGCTGCAAGAATTAGATCGAGAAGTCCGCTCTGCTGTGCGCTCTTGGCTGAGGTTCCCACCTGGTGTCCCAAGTGCCTATATCCATGCACCGGTCAAATCCGGTGGGCTTGGCATTGTGTCTCTCTCCGCATGTATCCCTTCTCTGCGCCGCCAGCGCCTGCTAGCCCTTCAGGGGTCGAGCTGGGAGGTCGCCCGTGTTGCTGCTGGTCTTGATTTTGTCAGGCAGCAGTTAGCATGGTGCGACCGAGCAACACCATCTGCTCCAAACCCAGTTCGTCTGCTGAGTTCGCTGCTGCTCTGCATGAGTCAGTAGATGGTAAAGAACTCCGACAGTGCTCCGAAAGCCTTATCTCATCCCAATGGGTGGATTGGGCTTCGGAGGGCATTGGGGCCCGCGACTACCCGAACTTCCACGCCGTCCGCGTGGCAACACTGCCAACAGCGGTTCGGTGTTCAAGAGGTAGTCGTGGGATGACAGATACCCTTTGCCGTGCCTGTCGGAGTGGAAATGAACACCTGTATCATGTAGTGCAGCAGTGTCCACGAACTCATGGGGGCCGCATCCTACGTCATGATGCGGTCGCCAAGCAGATAGCAGGTGCCTTGTCATCTAGCGGCTGGGATGTTGAAAGGGAGAGACTATACCACATGCCAAGTGACCAGGGCAAGAAGCCTGACATTGTTGCCGTCAAGCCCGACAGGTCTTGCATTATCCTGGATGTCCAGGTTGTTAATGGCAGCATGGACATGGAGCAGACCTGGCGGGCTAAGATAAGAAAGTATGATAGAGATGATTTACGGCAAGCAGTGTCAGAGCTAAAAGGAGTGGAACCCAACAACATCAGGGTGATGGCTGCGACCTTGTCGTGGCGCGGAGTGTGGTGCGGGAAAAGTGCCACGGAGTTGCGCGAGTTGGGCATCTCAGTAGGTGTACTCCGTGGTGTCACCCGCCGCGTACTGCTCGGCTCATATTTAAACTGGTGGTCATTTTATAGAGGCACTTCCCTTCATCCCTCTCTCCCACTCCCACCTTCCTCATCATCCCTCATCCCTAGGGCCGGCGTCGGGTGAGTCCTGGGCGTCCTCCCCATTATATTTGATTTATTTATTTATTTTGTTTTTATGGCGTGCCCCCTCCGTCACAAAAGACATTTTGTCTTTGAGGGGAGTTTATTTAAAAAAAAAAAAAAAAAAAAAAAAAAAAAATTACAACCAAAACTCCGCAACTATTCAACCAATTTCGATGAAATTTCCAGGGATTGTGTGGGTTAGGTCCTAGACGGTGGACCGCTAATATTTTGGTATTCAATAACTCTTTGAATCATAATTTTTTCGCCAACTGATTCTATACGTCCATGTTACAATGAGTGAGGAAGCTATACTGCCCACCCAACTTGGCAGACGTTATAGTTTGACTGTGTTTGTGGATTGATAACATCAATAAATAATATTTATTATAAATAAATATAATATATTATATTATATTTTATATGAGTGTTCATTTTGGTTTATTATTTTCAATAATAAGCCTTTGGAATCGAGCAAGAAAAAAAAAATTTTAACCCCCCCCCTCAAAATTTGATGTTTTACGTTTCAAGGTACGTAGAATACGAAAATCGAATAAAAAAATTTCCGTCCGTCCGCCGTACGCGGCACTTTTCTTAGCAACACTGGACCGATTTGGTTCAAATTTGGTATATGGGCTCCATTTGGGGTCTAGTTGTGCCGCGAAGCTTTAGGTTGATGTAGGTCACTGCTAAGGGGTGAAAATTAAGGGTTGAAATTTTCAAGAGTGCCCTAGCTCGAAAACTCTCGAAATAAAGGTATCGTTTTTTCACCAATTTTAAATAGTATTGAATTTTTAAAAATTTTTGAGACCACCCGGAGCTCTGTAGGACAAACCGTTCGGTCCCTACGAGTACTTGAAGGTTTTCCTTCGATAAAACAGAATCATGAGTGTGAATCGCAAAAGAGGTCTAATCTCCATTCAAATTTTATCGGACTAAAATGCGATCGCTGTTCATTTCTTCGATTTGTATACAGTTTTGCCTTCTGCGTAACCAGTAATCAAATTTCCATAATATGGAATCACACTCGATTGGAAAAATAGAAAGCTTCATATTATGAAGCTTTCTATTTTTCCAATCGAGTGTGAAGCGTTTAGTTCTTTCTAATATACTTGATTGTGAAGGTGTGAAGGCAGTATGGTGTGGTAGGTAGTACCTAGCTGGTAGGTAAAAAAAATTTGGTAGGTAAAAAAATGTTGATGGGTAGAAAACGCTGCAAATCTTTGCTCAAAGGCTTCTTCACTCTTCAGATCACTGATCAGCTGAGTGAGCTCCGAAGCCATTTTCAATCCTATTGAACGCAGGAAGCTGAAATTTTAGAGGGAAGGTCAAGGGAGAATACAGATGGTGGTAGGGGCTATTGATGGAGAACCAGTGATCTATACAGAAGGGTGATCTATACAGAAAATAATAAACCTTTGAGCAATGATTTGCAGCGTTTTTTTCTTGTAGTCACTCAAAAAATTGTTTACTGTACCTACTTACCTGTTTATTCTCTTCACATCTTGTTGTATAAATACTTGAACTTACCTATTGTACCTACCGAAATGAGACTATTGATATACCACTATTAGTTTTGTTCAATAAAAAACTTCATTCGGACCTTTTCCGTTATCGTTCAGCCAGGCCCCTCGGCCTCCTCTGGTGCCGTTATCGTTCGGCCAGCTTGATAAACTATATATAACTGTATATGAACGGTAATATGAATACGATATTATAACGTTTTATTTTACTTACATAATTGGATCAAATTGTGTCTAATTTTCGTTAATTTTCGATAAAGCATTCACAGATCTTCGCTGGGAGGCCAAAAGATGGCAATCTCGTCGAGAATTTCGTCAAAGGGGTCCACTTGTCGGGCTTTTACGGTCTGGCGCCACATAAATTCGCAGAGGTATGAATCGAGGAGACTTCGGCGGGTACCCCATTGCAATTTATTTCTAGTTTTACATTTTCCCCACAAGCTCTCAATAAAGGAAAAAAACAGCACAAACATGACCTCTGATATAATCAATGAAGGAAAGAGTATAGTTTATCAAGCTGGCCATTTATTTAGTTTATAGTTTATTTATTTATTTATTTTATTTATAGTTTATCATTGCCATTTATCAAAAGGTCCCTTCATTCATTTGGAGTACTCATGCAGAGATTCCTCAATCACGTCGCCCACAACTCGGCAGCTACTTACTATTTTCTTGGCCGCCACTCCTGGACGCTCAAATATCGCCTGCCAGAGATCTGCTCTATCGTATTTCCCCTCCTTCTCTCTCCAAGATCGCTCAAGATTTGTTGCATTTACAACTTGTGCATCGAGAATACACGCTGTTGAAAAAGTTATAATTCTCTTCGCACTCAAAAAGAACAACGAAAGGATTCCCGCTTGTCCTTCCCGACGCTTCTTCCTATACAAGCTTTGTTCCGTTAGGCATTTCTTCACGGAGACTTTCTTCAAGAGCAGTATAACCCTCCCCTTCGAGGTATTTTAGTGGCTCTTCAATTTAGTTTCTGATTGTCGATTTTTTTAATGACTTCCTCAAATCGTCTCTCAAGGTTCGAAAAAGGTAAAATCCGTTCCTGACCGTTCAGAAATAATAAAATTTGTGATTCATCTCGAGGTGATTCTTCTTTCCCACTACGAACTCCGTAAGCTTTTTGCGGTGAAAACATCGTTTTTTCGGCATCTACTTGTGAATTTTACCTTCCAATTTGTGAACTCTTCCAGATTTACCACTAAGTACTCCTAGGAAAAAAAGAGTACTTAAATTAATTAAAGTAAGGAGTACCTTAAATTCTCGTAGGGAGCGAACGGTTTGACCTACAGGGCTCCGCCTGGTTTCAAAAATTCTATACTATCCTAAATAGATTTAAAAAAAACCTTTATATCAAAATTTTTTGAGTTGGGGCGTTTTCAAAATTCATTTTTCAACTCTTAGAAGTGACCTACATCAACCAAAATCTTCTGGGCATAACTAGACCCCAAATGGAGAATACACCTATGGTCAATGCTAGGTGGGGACGGCGGACGTAGTGCCAAATTTTTATTGGATTTTTGAATTTTCGATTTGAATTTTTATTCGATTTCTACGTACCTTGAAACGTAAACCAACAAATTTTGAGGGGGGGTTTAAAAAATTTGTTTTCTTGGTCGATTCCAGAGGACATTATTGAAAACTAGCTGAAAAGCCTACTAAAAGCAGGCGAAAACGATTCCTCCGACTCTCCCCGCATCCCACTCTCTCTAACTCCTCCCGCCTCTGATTCCTCTGCCTCCCGCCTCCGATTCCTCTGCTTCCCGACCCCTCCGAAATCTCTCGCCTCCTAGTCCTCTGCCTCCCGCCCCCTCCGAATCTCTCGCCTCCTAGTCCTCTGACTCCTCCCGCCTCCGATTCCTCTGCCTCCCGCCCCCTCCGAATCTCTCGCCTCCTACTCCTCTGACTTCTCCCGCCTCCGATTCCTCTGGCTTCCGCCCCCTCCGAAATCTCTCGCCTCCTACTCCTCTGACTCTTCCCGCCTCCGATTCCTCTGCTTCTCGACCCCTCCGAAATCTCTCGCCTCCTAGTCCTCTGACTCCTCCCGCCTCCGATTCCTCTGCCTCCCGCCCCCTCCGAATCGCCTCCTACTCCTCTGACTCCTCCCGCCTCCTACTCCTCTGACTCCCCCCGCCTCCGATTCCTCCGCCTTCCGACCCCTCCGAAATCTCTCGCCTCCTACTCCTCTGACTCCTCCCGCCTCCGATTCCTCTGCTTCCCGACCCCTCCGAAATCTCTCGCCTCCTACTCCTCTGACTCCTCCCGCCTCCGATTCCTCTGCTTCCCGACCCCTCCGAAATCTCTCGCCTCCTACTCCTCTGACTCCTCCCGCCTCCGATTCCTCTGCCTCCCGACCCCTCCGAAATCTCTCGCCTCCTACTACTCTAACCTCATGATCAGCAACGTGCATGCGTACACACATACGTACGGTTGGGGTTTCATGTAATTAGATAATAAACCAAAAGTGAAATGTATTTTTCAACGCTCGAACCGCCTTGGAAAACAAACTTACTTAATTAACACCTGGTGCATCGACTTTGTTTCAACCCGCAGACAATTAACCCGTAGTCCCCCGCGTACCCTTGTTACGCCGTTAACTCACAAATTATTCACCTGGTCAAGAACAACGGAGCGCTAGTGGACCAAGTCGTGACAGGAGGGGACAGTGTTGTAATCGTTCCGAGAGACCCCACTCGATCCAACCGATTAGAAGGCACTTCAGGGTAACGAGGAGGGCCTGTAAAGTCTCGAACCAGGTGCCTCTGTCGCTTTGGGTGTTTTGGACTTTTATTTTTTTGCCGGGGTTTGCCACTTCACGAGGGTTTAAGGGGTAAAGAGTGGGCGGGGACCCTTCGAGGACCCTCCTCATGCCCCCTCACTAATTGATGGCTTCACTAAATCTCTAAATTAGATAATTCTAGTTTATTAGCCCTGGTGATGAAGTGCAGTGGAATTGGATCGGAACTTCGGCCCTCCCCCCCTCCGTTCTCTCAGCTACCGCTTTTATGACCTCTCCAGGAACCCTTCCGCTGCCGCCACCGCAGGACGCAGTCGGTACTCCAACACCCCCGTCCAGAGGAGGAAAGCGGTTTTTCCGGAAAACAGTGTTGAGAAAATCAAGGTTTCACGTTTCATCCCATAAAAACCTCAATGTTGATCAAAAATATGATTTTTAAAAAAACTATGCACTCTTTCTTTTTTGAAAGCTTTTATTTAGTTTCACCTGTGCCATTGTCTGTCTGTCTGTCTGTCATCAATGAAATCTTGCAAGTTAAATTCGATCCACTTCCCGGTATCCAATTGAGCTGAACTTTTGCTTGCGTGTAGAAATCGGATGACAGTGCGGTATTATTAACTTTCTGAAACCATCTTCCAATTCGTAGGGGACCATCCTCCATCTAAAGCCCCAACCGTACGTGAACATAGCCGATCAGGAGGGGGCAGGAGTCGGGGTAGGAGGCGAGAGGTTTCGGAGGCGGGAAGAGTCAGAGGAGTCGGGGTAAGAGGCAGAGGAATTTGAGGCGGGAAGAGTCGGAGGAGTCGGGGTAGGAGGCAGAGGAATTTGAGGCCAGAAGAGTCAGAGGAGTCGGGGTAGGAGGCGAAGGAATCTGAGGCGGGAAGAGTCGGAGGAGTCGGGGTAGGAGGCGAGAGATTCGGAGGCGGGAAGAATCAGAGGCGTCAGGGTAGGAGGCAGAGGAATTTGAGGCGGAAAAAGTCGGAGGAGACGGGGTAGGAGGCAGAGGAATTTGAGGCCAGAAGAGTCAGAGGAGTCGGGGTAGGAGGCGAAAGAATCTGAGGCGGGAAGAGTCGGAGGAGTCGGGGTAGGAGGCGAGAGATTCGGAGGCGGGAAGAATCAGAGGAGTCAGGGTAGGAGGCAGAGGAATTTGAGGCGGAAAAAGTCGGAGGAGACGGGGTAGGAGGCGGAGGAATCTTAGGCGGGAAGAGTCAGCGGAGTCGGGGTAGGAGGCGGAGGAATCTTAGGCAGGAAGAGTCAGAGGAGTCGGGTTAGGAGGAGCAGGAGGCGAGAGGTTTCAGAGGCGGGAAGAGTCAGAGGAGTCGGGGTAGGAGAAGTAGGAGGCAGAAGAATTTGAGGAGAAAGAGTCAGAGGAGTCGGGGTGGGAGGAGTAGGAGGCGAGAGATTTCGGAGGCAGGAAGAGTCAGAGACCCTGTAATATCCCCCCTTCCCCCCCCAAAGCTTTTTCAAAACTAGTCCAAAAAAAACGGATTTTTCCCGTTTTTTGTGGTTATTACCTTCACAATCATAGTAATATATGGTATATTAAGATTCATCATAAAATTTCTGATATGAATGCGTTTTTTAAAAATGAAAATTGTCCAAAATTAAGGAAAGTATGTATATATTTATATATCTAATGAAAACGCGCGTATATTTGTTGTGGCCAGAAATTCGGTAGCCGTGTGGGTACTCTATGAGTTCGTGGAGACGAGTAGAACGTGAATATGGACTCCTAACATCGTCAAAGCATACCCAGTGCATACAGTATGTTGGTATGCAATACAAAAAATCTATACTAAATTGAGGGTTGACATTTTCAGGCCCTGGCTCGAAAACTCTCGAAATAAAGGTATTATTTTTTTGGCCACTTTAAAAGTATTGAATTCTTAAAATTTGTTGAGACCACGCAGAGCTCTGCAGGAAAAACCGATCGCTCCTTACGAGTACTTAAGGGTTGTTTTGAGTGCGATATTCTGAGCAACTTGCAAGGATTTTAGCAATGATTTAGTTGCACCACGCAAAAAAAAAAAAAAAAAAAAAACACCGTACCTTAACAATGAAAAAACCAAGGCAAAGTAAATTGCGACACAGACCAAAACGCTGCAAATTATTACACAAAGGTTTATTATTTTTCTATATTGATCACTCGTCTGCCAAGAACACGGCTTTGCCATTGTCACCACCAACCAACATGTCGGTCAGCTAAGTTTTGAACGGAGATTAGGCCTTTTTTGCGATTCACACTCGTGTTTCTGATTAATCGTACGTCCAACCCTTAAATTCTCGTAGGGAGCGAAGGGTTTGTCCTAAAGAGTTCCGCGTGGGCTCTTAAAATTCTAAAAATTCTATACTATCTTAAATTGATGGAAAAACAATACCTTTATATCATAATTTTGGTTTATTATTTTCAATAATGAACCTTTGGAATCGACCAAGAAAAAAAATTTTTCAACACCCCCTCAAAATTTGATGGTTTACGTTTGAAGGTACGTGAAGTCCAAAATTCGAATAAACATTTGGCCGTCCGTCCGCCGTACGCGGCACTTTCCCCACTTAGCATTGACCGATTTTGATGAAATTTGGTATGTAGGCTCCATTTGTGGTCTAGTTGTGCCCCGAAGATTTTGGTTAATGTACGTCACTTCTAAGGGTTCCAAAAAGAATTTTGAAATTTTGAAAACGCCCTAACTAAAAATTTTGATATAATGGTATTGTTTTTCCTTCAATTTGAGATTCTATAGAATTTTTAGAATTTTTTGAGACCACGCGGAGCTCTGTAGGAAAACCCGTTCTCTCCCTACGAGAATTTAAAGGTTTTACGTACGATAAATCAGAAACACGAGTGTGAATCGCAAAAGAGGCCTAATCTCCGTTCAAATTAAAGCTGAACGAAATGCGATCGATGTTTTTCTTCATGTTGGATAGTTGGTGGCTTTGCAGACGAGTGATCTATATAGAAAAATAATAAACCATTGTGTAATAATTTGCAGCGGTTTGATTCTACGTACCTTGAAACGTAAACCAACAAATTTTGAGGGGGTGTTAAAAAAAAATTTATTTCTCTTCTTTCGTCGATTCCAAAGGTTAATTATTGAAAATAACAAACCAACACCGAATCAAAAAACGCTGCAAATTATTACACAATGGATATTATTTTTCTGTATAGATCACTCGTCTACAAAATCACCAACCATCCAATATGAAGGAAAAACGCTGCAAATTATTACAAAATGGTTCATTATTTTTCTATAGATCACTCGTCTGCAAAGCCACCAACCATCCAACTTGAAGAAAAACATCGATCCTATTTCGGTCAGCTAAAATTTGAACGGAGATTAGGCCTCTTTTGCGATTCACACTCGTGTTTCTGATTTATCGTACGTAAAACCTTTAAATTCTCGTAGCGAGCGAACGGTTTGTCCTACAGAGCTCCGCGTGGTCTCAAAAAATTTTAAAAATTCTATAGAATCCTAAATTGAAGGAAAAACAATACCTTTATAACAAAATTTTTTGAGTTAGGGCGTTTTCAAAATTTCAAAATTGATTTTGGAACCTTCAGAAGTGACCTACATCAACCAAAATCTTCGGGGCACAACTAGACCCCAAATGGAGCCTACAAACCAAATTTCATCAAAATCGGTCAATGCTAAGTGGCAAAAGTGCCGCGTACGGAGGACGGACGGCCAAATTTTTATTCGATTTTTGGATTCTACGTACCTTGAAACGTAAACCATAAAATTTTGAGGGGGTGTTTAATTTTTTTTTCTTGGTCGAATCCAAAGGTTCATTATTGAAAATAATAAACCAATACAAAGCAATTCAGAATGCGAAATAATTGGTCAATAACATTCTACTAGTAAAATTCGCCAATTCAATCCTCCTGTACGAACGGTTGTTTGTACGTACAGTTTATTTTAAATGGAATATAATAAAATGACGAAGTTCACACAGCAAAATCCTAGATAGGAAAGACCGGCTCCTTCTCGTTTTATGGTACATAGGAAGTAGTAAATCGGCCAGATTTACCTCGCGCGTTTTGCGGCTCTCAACTCATCGAGCTGCGCCACGTCTCCGAGTCCATTCTCGAGGTAATCCAGCATTGTTATTTTAAAACTGGCACTCCCTCGTATACAGATGGCGGGGAAGGGGTGACGAAGCCATAAGCGAACCGATTTGAGACATAAAAGTGTCCAGACGTCTTCAACCAACAACAGACGTTTAGCGGTGCCCCCTTCAGGAGAAGTCAACCTGGGAGTGGGGACAAGACCGCCGTCCGGTCGAGTGAGACGAAAGGGGGAATGAGAGAGACGGAGATAAATACGAGATATACAAGGAGAAGAAGAGAGGAAACCAAACGAAGAGAAGAGAAGGAGCAGGTGCCCAAACTCGGCGAACCTAGTTTTTTGGTAATAACTCACCACAGGTTGGGTCGGTCGGTTTGATGGTCGGGGGTCGTGGCTATTCCCCAGCTAGTCAACTCGGCTCTCATCGCATTACATCAGAGCTGGAAAAACGAGATAGTCTTGCCCATTTCTTTTCTAGACCACGGATCTCGAGATAAGTACCTTAACACGTTGGAACTAACATGTCGTCCGATCCGAGAGTCCCCAAGTGAGTTTCTCGTTGACAACTGTGGCTTTGATGATCCAGTAAAATCTTGGGACTCATCTTGACCAACCGAAAGGTTCTTTGCAGATCGGTGGTCTTCACAGTGAAGAAGTCTGCCAAGTGGGTGTGGCACATAGCTCCCCAATATTCATAATCCGATTATACAAATTGTCCCTAAAGAACCTCTGACGATCCTACTTTTACAGAAGGGACAAACCGATTTGGTTTGTTCCCGATTTGTTGGAGCTACGCCTGAAGAGATATCCGATTCATAGAGATATGAATTGATATCCTCTTCGGGCCGGCTGATTAATCTAATCACTGGTTTGAAGGGGTAGGGTCGTCACACCCTCCTCTGACTAACTTATGAACAATTAGGAGAATTTCAATCTGAAATTCAACCTATATTGTTACATGGTAGCAGAGCGTGGTTCGGTGGAAATGCACTGAATTTATTTCATCATTTCCCCTCCACTTTTTCTTGGGTAATCCAGAAGGAATCTCTATATTAAATTCATTCCCTTATTATACTTCGCCAATCCGGCAATTAAATTCATTCATTGAACTTCGCCAATCCGGCAATTAAACTCATTCCCTTGTTAGGCTTTGCCAATCTGGCATTTTATTAATTTCAATTACGTTTTTCTTTTATATAAGCCTTTTCTGCATTTGCCTTTTCAATCATTTCACTTGAATGTTTCGTCGTTCGTATCATGGAAGAATATTAGGAAGAATCACTCCATAGGGGAATCTGTGACGCTTACTGCTGTGGCGCCACCTCTGGAAGCGTAAATGAACTATCAGCTTAGGTGGCCGATCGCAAGAGTGTGTGAATTGGGAAAGAGAGTAGAACGCAAACTCGAAAGCACATTGTAATGGTGACCAAAAGATGCCATTTCTATAGCGTCCATAGGTACCTTCTTGCGAATCATTTCAGTCTTTTTTTTACAATACGATTTTTCGTTAAGTTCTTTTTAGTCAGTTTCGTTAATTTTTGTTAATATCTTTATCTAGTTTCTATTCTCTACGTAATAATGTAGTAAACTTTCAAGTCACGTCCATCAGGCGTTTTCACCCAGGTGCCATAAGGTGGGAATTGCTAAGTGCATCGTAAAATCAATATTGAATATGAGCATAAATTTGTCATTGTGCTCAATGGAATAGGAAAAGAAGTTTGTGTATTTATATACTTATTACATGTAGAATATTTGGGGCCTTTCGAATTACGAACAATGCTGTGGCCGATCCAAACTGTGAAAGAAAAATAACTTTAAAGAAGCTATTAAAACTTAATTAACTATTATTATTTGCCACAATGTTTTTCCTCTGTGTTCATACCTTCCCCCTTCTTCCGATTTTGTAATTAATAGTAGGTAACGAACAATAATTTTAGCTTCTTAGTCAACATGATCTGATTGTTTGGTTCAAGTTTCGTAGGTACCTACCCACATTGGTCATTTTTTTCCATGAAAAAACCGACATTTTCAACAAAGTAGGTGACTACCTGTAGTCAGAAATAGTTCCAGTTTAGTACCTTGCATTTCCCAACGAGCGAATTTAAAAAAAAAAAGCTTAACTATATTTTGCCCAATTAAAGTAATAAAATGTTTTTTGTAAGAACCGAATATAAATTCATCTACTCGTACATCAAGATTATAAGAATTTGACGTGATACTGTTGATACTGATACTGTTGATTTAACTCTTTTGTTTGAAGATCATTGTTGTTGAACCTATAAACACGGAAGTGAGGATGTCCGAGCGAGCTAAAGCGTTGATGCTTCGCTTTGTAGGGTTGTTGGATAATGCTGGGTCTTGGGTTCGATACCATGCCCTCCCAGAATTTTTGGAAAGTCGAACCGTTGTCCGCATTTATTTGAATTTTCGGTCATAAGGGCGTCTACAACTCTATCTATCGGCGTCCTCTACTACTAGCTGAGAACTTCTATTACGCTTCGCCAGATCGCAGCAGTAGAGGGGGATTTTTTCCGGCACACTTTTTAACCTTGAGTGACACTTCCTAATACTTCTTCCATGGTTCGTATTCTATATTTAGTTTGCTTTCTCCTCAGTTCCATTGATTTTGGTTTATTATTTTCAATAATGAACCTTTGGAATCGACCAAGAAAAAAAAAATTTTAACACCCCCTCAAAATTTGATGGTTTACGTTTCAAGGTACGTAGAATCCAAAAATCGAATAAAAATTTGGCCGTCCGTCCGCCGTCCGCCGTAAGCCGTACGCGGCACTTTTGCCACTTAGCATTGACCGATTTTGATGAAATTTGGTATGTAGGCACCATTTGGGGTCTAGTTGTGCCCCGAAGCTTTTGGTTGATGTAGGTCACTCCTAAGGGTTCCAAAATCAATTTTGAAATTTTGAAAACGCCCTAACTCAAAAAATTTCGAAATAAAGGTATTTTTTTCCTTCAAATTAAGATTCTATAGAATTTTTAGAATTTTTTGAGACCACGCGGAGCTCTGTAGGACAAACCGTTCGCTCCCTACGGAAATTTAAGGGTTTATATTGAAATATATATATATATATATATAAAAATCAAAACACGAGTGTGAATCGCAAAAGAGGCCTAATCTCCGTTCAAATTAGAGCTGACCGAAATGCGATCGATGGTTGGTGATTTTGGTTTTTCTCTTGATTTTTTTTATTTTTTATTTATTATTATTTTTTTATTATTTTTTTATTTTTTTAAATTTTTTTCTCTTCATATTGGATGGTTGGTGATTTTGTAGACGAGTGATCTATATAAAAATAATAAACCGTTGTGTAATAATTTGCAGCGTTTTTTCTTTTAAGTATAAATGGCCCATTCGTGGCATTCTTCTTCTTCTTCTTCTTTTTGAATAGTACCATTACGATGGAGGAATTCCCTTGAAGCTTCCAGACGTCCTTTCCTGGGCTTCATGCTATTTTCAGTCCCTTTGACTTGTTTTCAAACATACTTCTGTTTGAAACCCAGAAGTATGTTTTAAGGAGGGGAGTGTGACGATCCTACTTTTACAGAAGGAACAAACCGATTTGGTTTGTTCCCGATTTGTTGGAGCTACGCCTAGGGGGATATTTGATTCATAGAGATATGAATCGATATCCTCTTCGGGCCGGCTGATTAATCTAATCACTGGTTTGAGGGGGGTAGGGTCGTCACCCTCCTCTGACTAACTTATGAACAATTAGGTGAATTTCAATCTGAAATTCAACCTATATTGTTACAAACCAGATTAGCACACCAAACAATTGAATTGCATACCTTATAAAACAGCAGCAAACTAGATTAATGGTTCTAATTTTTCGACTGCTTGATACTGAATATAGGTGTGAAGGCTCTTAAGGTTTATTCAAATGAATAAATACACTGTTAGGCCGACGTTTCGGTATATTTATATACCATCTTCAGGGCTTGTAATCGGTGTAAATATAATTCTTATGGCTACATCAGAAATTTAAACAACAGCACTTTTTAAAGTGGAAACGTGAACTTTTTGTAAAGTAGAAAGGCAGATTTTATTCGAGGCAGTTTTTTTTAATCACAAATTGTGATCACACTGTGATTTAAAAAAACTGCCTCGAATACTGCCTTTCTACCTTGCAAAAAGTTCACGTTTCCACTTTAAAACGCTGCAAATTATTACACAATGGTTTTTTATTTTTATTTTTCTATAGATCACTCGTCTGTAAAGCCACCAACCATCCAACATGGAAAAAAAAACATCTATCGCATTTCGGTCTACTAAAATTTGAACGGAGATTAGGCCTCTTTTGCGATTCACACTCGTGTTTCTGATTTATCGTACGTCCAAACTTTAAATTCTCGTAGCGAGCGAACGGTTTGTCCTACAGAGCTCCGGGTGGTCTCAAAAAATTTTAAAAATTCTATAGAATCTTAAATTGAATGAAAAACAATACCTTTACAACAAAATTTTTTGAGTTAGGGCGTTTTAAAAATTTCAAAATTCATTTTGGAACCCTTAGACGTAACCTACATCAACCAAAACCTTCGGGGCACAACTAGACCCCAAATGGAGCCTACATACCGAATTTCATCAAAATTGGTCAATGCTAAGTAGGGAAAGTGCCGCGTACGGCGGACGGACGGCCAAATTTGTATTCGATTTCTGGATTCTACGTACCTTGAAACGTAAACCATCAAATTTTGAGGGGGTGTTAAAATGTTTTTTTTCTTGGTCGATTCCAAAGGTTCACTATTGAAAATAATAAACCAAAAAGTGCTGTTGTTTAAATTTCTGATGTAGCCATAAGAATTATATTTACACCGATTGGAAGCCCTGAAGATGGTATATAAATATACCGAATCGTCGGCCTAACAGTGTATTTATACATTTGAATGAAATGTATAAATCACACCTACATGCAAACTAGATTTGTACGAGAGTTTTCCAGGAAAAAACGCTACAAATTATTACACATTATTTTTCTATGAAGATCACCCGTTTGCGAAAATCACGTCTTTTCCATTATTAATACCTACCAACCATGAATGTTACAGGATCTCCAGTGACCTGGAAAATCGGGAATACTCAGGGAATTTTACACTATCAGAAAACTCAGGGAATTACTTTTTTTCCCCCTAAAAACACTGAAAAACGCTGCAAATCATTGTCCAAAGGTTTATTATTTTTCTTTGTAGATCACTCGTCTGCAAAGCCACCAACCATCCAACATGAAGAAAAACATCGACCGCATTTCGGATAGCTCATGGATTCTGTTTCGCTGTTAGTGGCCTGGGCGATGATAGTGGCCATAGAGTCGCACAGTAAGACGGCTTTTGCCGTACTGTTCAGTTCTCTTATCATATCCAGGGCTATGCACAGCGCGTACCTCGCCATCATAGTTGCTCGCCAAACATTCAACAGGAGCAACTATAGTTCCCACAACAGAGTACACGCCTGATCCATTTCGCCTAGCACCCACTGCAGACCCGTCCGTATAAATCCTTAGCGAGTCTTCCTCAGGGTAGCGGATTTGGATTGTATCAAGCGCGATCGCTTCAAGTTCGATCCCAGGTAATCGATCGGAGGTAATCCCAGTAGCAGTGTTGCTTGGGTGTAATTCGCTCGTCTGGAAAATGGCCTGGGTTTTGGGATAGATGGGAGAGACGAAGCTCAAGATCCGATTCGGTGATCCTGGACAAGAATGATCTCTTGAGGTGAGGAGCAGCAGGTGTATAAGATTGCCAATAGTGCACACCATTTCGCTGAAGGCGGCCAGACATCGCGAGTGCTGTAGCTAGATTTCGATCCCCAGTTGTAGCTCCATGGCAGGTATGACAGCAATGTTTTGGACGAGCTCCAGTTTGCGAATTGTTGTGTTGGAGGAGGTGACCATTTCCGAGTCCGTTTCCACCTCTTTGGCTATCGGACGCAACTTCAGTCGGTGATAGGTATCGGACTGTAAAGCACGAAGTATCTGTAGTATCCGAAGGAAATACTCTGGATTCCAAACACAGCAAGCAGCAATGTTCTAGACTGGAAAATAAGTACCTAACTATCTGTAGCATTTCTATTCAATGCCAACTACAACAACTGATATTTTATCGAAATTTATCCCATATATTCCCAAGTGAAGTACCATATCCTTCCAACAAAGATCATTCTGTCTGATCTGAATGAAGAAACCAACTTTGAATTATGAATGGAATTGAAGTCATATTACAGAAGATATTACCATTCATTCGATCCACTAGATTGAAAATCTCGACAGATCTCGTCGAATCGTCTCCCAACGAGGAACCAAGAATACCGAAGTAGTTGAAACGCTCGAAGGACCACTTACAAGGCGAACTCTCCTGTGGCCACCTAGTAATTTAATGGAAATGAATCGAATATGTTAGTAAAGCGTTTCTTGAAAGAATAATGTAGGCACGAAGAATGTTTTAGGATATTTGTAGTGGCATCTTTGAATGGAAAAGAAAACAGTCTGCCACATTTGGCGGGCATTTAGTTGCATAATGTATCGATTATTTAATGTTGTTCTATAGTCGTTAACTGCTTTATTTATTCAATTCATTAGAAAGAAGAAATTAACTGGTAACTCAATCATTTTCCCTGTAATTTCAATCCACAATTTCTCTAAATTTTTGGATCACAAGACTGCCGTTCGATGCTTTGTTGTGCATCCTGAATGGAGCAAACTGGTTGTAACTTTCGAAATTTTCTCAACCAGCACGGGCTTTCAGAGCTGAATGAATAAGGGAGTTTAATTCGGACATGGTTTAATCTGAGGAAGGATTTATTACTCTTGTTATGTAAATTTGAAAGTGGCCAATACCAATGTAAATAGGGATGACGTATAGAATATTGACATAAAAATGATTCAAATGAATGTTAACGAATAAACGAATAATTAATAAGAATATGAAAACAAATAAAGGTAGTAAGAGATACTCTGAGAGATGGGCATAGCCCTTTGTCAAACTTCCTGTATTTATTTTTGTATGTATTTTTGTGATTTCTTCAATAAGTGTGTGTTCTCTCTCTCTCTCGCTCTCCCCCTTGAATCGTCATGGTGCTCTTTTTATATAGGTAGCTACTCCTTAAGGTTCGATAATATCGACGACAAATTTTACTGTACATAAATAAAATACCATCGTGAGCATTGGAAATAATATTTACTATAATATAGTAAATATTATTTCCAATGCTCACGATTATAGCTATATTATAGCTATTAATTGAGATTGATTATAGCTATATATAGCTATATTATAGCTATATATATATATATATATATAATATATTATTACAATATTATATAATATAGTAATACTATAATATAATAATATTATATTACTATCATACTATACTATATTACTATAATATTATTACTAATAATATTATAGTAATATTAATATTAGTATTACTATATTATAGTAATACTATAATACTATAATATAATATACTATAATACTAAATTATAATATAATATAATATAATTTAATATAATATAATATAGTAATACTATTATTATATAATATTATCTATTATTATTATATAGTAAACATTATTTCCAATGCTCACGATTATAGCTATATTATAGCTGATATTATCAGCTATAATAAATATAGCTATATATATAATATAGATTATAGCTATATTATAGCTGTTAATTGAGATTGATCACGCTTTATAGAATATAGCTTTTATTATAATATAGTAAATATTATTTCCAATGCTCACGATTATAGCTATATTATAGCTGATATTATCAGCTATAATAAATATAGCTATAATATATATGGCTATATATATAATATAGATTATAGCTATATTATAGCTATTAATTGAGATTGATCACGCTTTGCTTGGAAATAATATTTACTATAATATAGTAAATATTATTTCCAATGCTCACGATTATAGCTATACTATAGCGCTATAACACGATTTCCAATCAGCTATATTATAGCTGATATTATCAGCTGTATGCTGTTGATCTGCAAATATTAATTGAGACTGATCACACTTTGCTTGGAAATGGAGTTTTCCTAATGAGTGAAAACTAATCGTCTTCAGATTAATTCATCTAAATTTATCTTATGGGGTAACTCTCACAAATAATATTTGTTATAGGAGCAATGTTCCGCCCATAATAGATGACTCGGTGCAATTACAATTGAGGAGTTTGATTTCTAAAGGTACTAGGTACATCCCTTTTGGTCAAACGTGAGAAACACGCGAAGAAACATAGCAAGCTGAAAAACGTGCTATAAACCAATGCTGTTATATTTTATTTATTTCTAAATTAGGTGTAATAAATATTATTGGAAAAAAATTTAAATTAGTTCAAAGTTCCAAATAATTTTGAACGAGATTTGATATATCAGATTTATGGATATAGTACCTACTTTTTGAAACAAAACTGGCGTTTAGTACTTTTAGAATCAAACGAAGTGGATAAAGTACTTACTTTTTGAAAACAAACGAAGTGAATAAAGTACTTTTTGAAAACAAACGAAGTGAATAAAGTACTTTTTGAAACAAAACGGATGAGAGACCGCCATTGGGCTGGATATAGTACCTTCTGAAATCAAACGAAATATTCACCCTCGTTTTTCAAGGGAGTAGATTATCTTTTGCTCCAAAACGATCGCATTTTTGTGAAGAACTACCCCCCAAAAACCCTGGGTGTGTTTACTCAATTTCGATAAAAATGGTCTTTACCTTTTGGAATCAAACTCCTCAATTTGGAAAGTCTCTTAAAAATCATGGATCATTGATAGATGGAGAAATGAACAGGAGGGACGAAGTACCTACAGTGTGTAACCGACTGTGTGAAGGGCTTTATCGAATAAGAAGATTGGCGTAATTATAAATATGACCAATACACATTAGGAAGCAATTAGTTCAATCATTACTACTATTTCCGATAATAGATTTTAGTGCTGTGGTCTATTGCGATATTTTAACAGTGAGATGGCTGGCAAGCTTCAACTCGCACAAAACGCGTGCTTAAGATTTATAATTATAGGTATAAACGCACCATACATGTAACTCCCTATTGCATTTAAAATAAATTGCTAAGAATAAGGGAATGGCGGACATTCAGACTTTTTTCAAAGTTTCTCTCGCAATCGTATTTTGATCTGCTGAAATTTGGCTCACTCAACGTTTGCTCATGGAACGTTTACGGGCGATTCACACTCATGTTTCTGACTCACCACATCCATCCCTCAGAGTAAAGGTATACGTACGTAAGGGTTGCGAGGGAACCAACTGTCAACTGGAGGACTCGGGTATTATGGGCTGGATTCGCAGGGTGTTCTGATTAATTTCACTAGAAACGCGTATTTAATAATAATTATTGATCACCTCGGTGGTTTTATTCGTTTCTAAAACGCTGCAAATTATTACACAATGGTTTATTATTTTTCTATAGATCACTCGTCTGCAAAGCCACCAACCATCCAACATGAAGAAAAACATCGATCGCATTTCGGTCAGCTATAATTTGAACGGAGTTTAGGCCTCTTTTGCGATTCACTCCCGTGTTTCTGATTTATCGTAAGTCCAAACCTTAAATTCTCGTAGAGAGCGAACGTTTTGTCCTACAGAGCTCCGGGTGGTCTCAAATAATTTTAAAAATTCTATAGAATCTTAAATTGAAGGAAAAACAATACCTTTATATCGAAATTTTTTGAGTTAGGGCGTTTTCAAAATTTAAAAATGCATTTTGGAACCCTTAGACGTAACCTACATCAACCAAAATCTTCGGGGCACAACTAGACCCAAATGGAGCCTACATACCAAATTTCATCAAAATCGGTCAACGCTAAGTGGCAAAAGTGCCGCGTACGGCGGACGGACGGCCAAATTTTTATTCGATTTTTGGATTCTACGTACCTTGAAACGTAAACCATCAAAGTTTGAGGGGGTGTTAAAAAAAAATTTTTCTTGGTCGATTCCAAAGCTTCATTGTTGAAAATAATAAACCAATATTGAACTGTTCATCATAAATTGATGAAAGGCATGAAACATTCATTAATTAGATGATTAATTATCCTCATTAAGCGATCGGTTTGTTCCTCAGTGCTGGAGTCAAAAATTCTTAAAGTTCTTCGCTATTTTAAATTAATGAAATAGAGCCCATATCAATATCTTAAAGCGTTTTTTTTAATTTCAGAAAAACTCGATTTTATTAAAACTATTATTGACCTTCTTGAAGTTCATCAACTAATATACTTATTAGTTATACGTTCATGAAAAGATTAAAGATTTTAGTGTTAAAAGCTATTACTTTAGGAATTGTGCGCTCGTGAAAACTTCTTTTTCGTTTTTTTTTCTCAAAATTCCGTTTTTTGGACATAGCGCATTAGCGCTTTAAGGCTTAAGATTTAACTTTAAGTAAACCAAATATCATCAAAATCTGTCCTTGGTAACTAACGGAAATGCCGCGTACGAAGTAAGAACGACGAACGAATCTTTTTTACATAATTCGATTTTTGAATCCTACATGCTTCGAAACGTAAACTATCAAATTTTGAGGGGGTGTTAAAATTTTATTTTTCTTGCTCGATTTCAAGAGTTCATTATTGAAAAATTAAGCCTGAAAAATCATTTACATCAAAAGTTTTGAAGCTAGGGTCATATGGAAGTATTTTCCCCCACATTTCACCCCAAGTGACTGACACTTACCAAAAACTTCAGGGCAAAACTTGACTCCATATGGAGCCAGTAACCCAAATTTCATCGAAATTGGCAATACATAAGAATTGGGCAAGAATATCGCGCACTATCCGGCGATATAAGTTTCTTCCCTCGCTCGATTCTAAAACGTTCATTATTGAAAATAATAAACCAAAAGAACCACGCAGATCGGTAGGAAATTGAAGCCTGGGCAGAGTACACGAGAGTATGCTCATAAAGGCACAATTTTTAAGCATTATCCCTCTTTTCCTCTCCTTCAAAGGCAATATTCAACATTCCGGTGACGTAGTGCACAACTAAATAGATTTTTGCATCGAATATGAGAAGAACCACGCAAATAGGTTAGAAACTAAGGCCTGGGAAGAGTACAGAAAATTGTATCACATACACATATACAGACATACACCTGTGGTTTTTGGCTGATTTGGATTCAGAAAAGGTCTAAAACGGATTTGTAAGTAGTTTTTTGCTTCCTCACTACCGAAGGTAGGGAAGCTTTGTATTCGTGAAAGAAGTGAAAAAAAAAATGTCCTCCAAAATCAAAATTTCCACTTGCTTTTTGCGTTTTAGAGCTTCCCGAACAATTTTGGTTCCGTGTCTGTCTGTCTGTCGGTCGGTCTGTCTGTGGTCAATCCTTGTCCCGGGCAAAACTATACTAACCTGTGGTCCGATTTTGATGAAATTTTCAGGGATTGTGCGGGTTAGGTCCTAGACGGTCCCCTATCAATTTCAGCACCTTCGGACCAATAGGAGCGAGTGCGCATGCGCAAACGTGAATTTCCTGGAACCTCGGTTTCTCGGTTTCTAATGAACCGATTTTGCTCAAATTTGGAGGTTAGTTAGGGACTAACTTCTAAGAGACACCCTATAAGTTTCAATCAAATTGGTCAAGCAATAGCTGCTGCGCATGCGCGAACTTTAAATTTATTGTTACAACCAAAACTCCCCAACTATTCAACCAATTTCGATGAAATTTTCAGGGATTGTGTGGGTTAGGTCCTAGACGGTGGACCGTTATTTACAACACTATTATAAACACTAATATAAACTGGACGGTGGACCGTTATTTACAACACTATTATAAACATTAATACCTGCAACCCTATCCCGCATATTATCGCCAATATTTTGGTATTCAATAACTCTTTGAATCATAATTTTTTCGCCAACTGATTCTATACGTCCATGTTACAATGAGTGAGGAAGCTATACTGCCCACCCAACTTGGCAGACGTTTTTTTTCTTTTGTCCTCCTTCATCCTAGATTAAGCCTGAGTCTAACTGTGGGACGTCCTAAAAACCACGAGGTGATACATAAAATCACAATACATTATTACACGACCATGGTTTGAGTTCAACAACGGTCGCTTCTCACATTATCTACTGCCTGAGTGCTCAGTGGTAAATTGTTATGCTCTGAGCGGAACATCTTCTTTGTTGGGCGCTACTGTTTAGTCGCAATAGGGCGATAAACGCCCAGAAAAAACCACCGGACGCCGTAAAAAACTGTAATAATAATAATCATGGAAAAGCCATCCGTGCGTTCTCTCAGACTCGTTTCATTATAGTTCGCGCCGGGCTCTTTGAAGTCTGGGAGCGAATTTTGAAAAACACTGACGCCTTGCGAGTGAATAAAGTGTTGAAAACGGAATCAATAAAAGGGAAAGAGGTAAAAAATAAAGCTAAATAAAAGAAAACGGCGTCCGGGAAGAAAAACGGAATGTCTGGGTTGTTACAGTTCGCAGTTGTAGCTGTTGGGGCTTCACCTGTCCCTCTTTGTTGTGGAACTCGACTCGGCGAACGTGCAAAACATCAGCTAGTTGGTCGGGTAATAGAAAAATAACCCAACACACTCATCATGAACGATAATCACCCGCAGCTACCGTCGTTAAATCCTTCTCCCGACAATGACAAGGAGAGGAGGTAATTTTATTTTTATGACCCCTCGGCGGTGTTACGGTTTTTAAAACAACTGAAATGAACCCGGTAATACTGGGGATTGGTGGTAACTGTAATGAAACCTTCCGCTTTTGAAGATTGACTCGTTAAAGGCTCTTTGAACACCTGTAAGTCTCCTGGGTATGAGATCAGCCTGCCTACAGTCGAACCAGCACGTAGAGTTGTTGATATAGTCGACTCTCTGGTTATAGAAGACCTAGATAACATTTCAGCAAAGTGGGAGTGGTACATAGCTTCCTCATATGAGTCTCCTGGGTATGAGATCAGCCTGCCTACAGTCGAACCAGCACGTTGAGTTGTTGATATAGTCGACTCTCTGGTTATAGAAGACCTAGATAACATTTCAACCAAGTGGGAGTGGTACATAGCTTCCTCATATGAGTCTCCTGGGTATGAGATCAGCCTGCCTACAGTCGAACCAGCACGTTGAGTTGTTGATATAGTCGACTCTCTGGTTATAGAAGACCTAGATAGCATTTCAACCAAGTGGGAGTGGTACATAGCTTCTTCGTATGAGTCTCCTGGGTATGAAATCAGCCAGCTACAGTCGAACCAGCTCTGATATCCACGTAAATTTCGTGAGTAAGGGAGCGTAATAATATTACTGTAACTTCTTAATTTTTTGTCATTTTGAGTTAGGTATTGATTTGCAGCCCTGAAAATGGCATCGTTGCATCGTTCCCAAATTGTCCCAGTGCCCAGGTAGAGTTGTTGATATAGCCGACTCTTGGGTTGTTGATATAGTCGGTTATAGAAGACCTAGATAACATTTCAACCAAGTGGGAGTGGTACATAGCTTCCTCGTATGAGTGCCCTGGGTATGAGATCAGCCAGCTACAGTCGAACCAGCTCTGATATGCACGTAAATTTCGTGAGTAAGGGAGCGTAATAATATTACTGTAACTTCTTAATTTTTTGTCATTTTGAGTGAGGTATTGATTTGCAGCCTTGAAAATGGCATCGTTCCCAGATTGTCCGCTAGAAAGCAATGCAACCATTGAGGGTGAAAACGCAAACGTCTGACGAGGACTGTGATCCCCTTACTTGTTACAAAGGAAGAGTTTCTTGAGTGACTTGGTTTTTATACTGACTCTCAATATTAATTGAATGAAATAGTCATCCTAGAAACACTTTATCATGTACAGAAAATAGTCAACGCTGACAAGAGAAGATTTACAGATTTTTGGATATCGAGTACCAGTAATGACAAAATCTCAGTTTTTCGATGTATTAAAGACAAAATTCCATGAATGTACTCATAGTTGATACGCAAATGGTGGTAAAGTAGGAAGTAGTGAAAAAATTCCATAACTTATAGGTAGTTTTTATTTATTTATTTTATTTTTTTTTTTATTTTTTTTTTTTTTTTTTTGGAGATGTTACAGTATTTTACGACGATTGTAAGTACCTATATTAGAAAATATACCTACGCATCCCATCATACGTCTCCGGCTATTTCATAACCCTGAAATATTAACATTGACCAGTACTTCACAAAAATCTGACTCTCCAAAAATTTGCCTCTGAGGCGTACGGTTTTCCAAAAGCCGCTCAAAAATTTTAGTTCACAATCATAGAATCTTCTGATATATTGACCAAGAGCATGATATTAGAAGGAATGAAAGTAAATTTCATCATTGACGTTGTATTCAAAAACTCGAATTTACAAAAATTTTCTCAGTCGCTCGATATAACATTTTGCATCTACGACTAACTAGGAGCTTCTGAGGCGTAGCAACTGTCGGATTTTTTTTCTGAGGAATACCTACTGCGTTGGCGAGGGTAAAGACAATGTCACGAGACTTACCAATCATTCATATCAACGTATACGCACGAGAGGCGCCTTTGTATTTCTTGTATTTCAGGGTTACATATCGCTCATACACCTGGGAAACCTCGTAAGTCTGATAAGGATATATTCTGATAGAGGAAGTGTGACTGCGATCCCTCGCAAAACTTCTCGTGAGCAGACCAAACCGTTTTCCCGCAATCTGCTGGGAAATAAACCTGTAAATCACAGGTCCTTCCAGATTGGTACGAATACCTTGTAAGTCTGCGTTCCGCCATTGAGGAAGGTGTTGTTCCCCGCTGGATTTGGAAAAAGTAAGTTCATTCAGTGTTAAACAATTAGTCATGTACTGTTGTTAAATTTCTACAGACTGTTTTTGCAAATATATGGAGCATATGCGTCAGGAAACGTGGATTCAGGTTGAACTTACGAAAAAAATCCATAGAAACAGACTTACAAGAAATTTCATTCCATGCTGACTTTCGCATTGAAAATGTGGCAGACTTACACGCTTTACCTAAGCATTTTCCTCATATTTGTGAGAGAAGAACGAAGACTATTGTTTTTTTCTGAATTATTACATTTAGGGATGGCAACGATATATCGATATATGGAATATATCGATATATTACGTTTGATATATCGATATAAGGAACCGATATTATCGGTCAATATCGATATATTTACCGATATATTGCGACTTGTTTTCAACATTTAAAAATTAAATATTAAAATGAATAGATGAGAAAGGACGGGTTAAGGAAGGATTATTTGTTAAAACATTAAGTAATTTCATTCCAAATATTGTAGGTACCAACGTGATGGGTTGATTTCAGACTTTGACTTAAGCTCAAACATGATGATTTACACTACAGTGGCGCTCAAGTCTCGATTATTTGACTTGAGCTAAAAGTAATGGAGGCGCGTCCAGATTAAAACTACCCAATACTTATACGAGTTGAAGCAATTTATAAATTTATGAAACATTGCTATGGTGAGGGTATCTATGATTTTATATATTATATTTTAGGACCCCTGAGAGTAGTTTACCCGCAAATTTGCAACCCCAAATGCCCTTTGCTACTGACCTAGGGCTCTGACAACCATGACATTTTCGCACTTTTACAACTACGTATGATAATTTCGATAATTCATACCAGTAACTTTTTAAACCAGGTTAAATACTTACTTCAGCCGTTTTTCCAAGTAGATCTTCCGATATTTTTCACTCGATTTGCCATCCCTACATACCTAGTAACGTTAACCATGATACTTTCGACAGGGTTAAATACTAACTTCAAAGAGTTTTTCCATGTAAATCTTCCAATATGTCGAGTATATCGATAAATTTCTTCCAAAATGATGTTTGTATAGCTTAAAACTTTCTAACTCACGTATCTACTTCAACAAGATTTTCCAAGTTAGATCTTTCGATATATCGAAATATCGATACATTTTATCCGATATATCGTAGGTATCGATATCCCATTGACAATATATCGTTTGATCAGTATATCGATATATGTCATTCGATATGCCATCCCTAATTACATTATTATTTAAAATATTTTCCACAGTCTCATTTGAAACAGCTGTTTCCTAGCTCGTGCCTAGATAACTTATTGAAGACTCCACAAAGACACTTACCTAAAGACTTTTTTCTCAAAAATAGAAATGCATTCACTTTAAATAACCTGTGACGCGATTAATTTGATTTTATTATTGCTTCCTTGCTTTTCAAAAGTTGCAAAGGTGTAGCGAGGGCGATCACTTTGGAGGGCCAACCAAGTTTTGGTCTCCAGAATATCAACAAAGATTGAAACATTTTGTAGAAAACGTTTTAAAAATTAATAAAAACGCGGCAAATTATTACACAAAGGTTTATTATTTTTCTATATAGATCACTCGTCTGCAAAGAACACGGCTTTGCCATTGCTACCACCAACCAACATGAAGAAAAACATCGCTCGCATTTCGGTCAGCTAAAATTTGAACGGAGATTAGGCCAAATTTGTATTCGATTTTTGGATTTCACGTACCGTAAAACCGTCAAACTTTACCCCAAGATTTACTCCAAAACATTTCCAAATACAATTTCTCCCACTCGAAATGGGTTAAATTGATTTTTTTTTAAGTGACTTGATCTAAAGGGCTTCCTGAACATTTTGAGTGGTCTAGCTCATTGATCAGATGATTGTAACCCCCCTATTTAATTGTTTAAATGTTGGAGTAAAGTTACCTACGAGTGCGTCTATCTTTACTCCACTCTGAAAAACTCACGGTTATCGCTACAGAAACGGGCAGTGGCGCAATGTTACTAGTCGGGATTGAATTCATTACCCCAGAAATACTTGATAATATCAAGTATTTATAATATCATTATAAAATATATTTTGAAAAATCGAACTTTTTAGCTTGAAAAATACAAGTTATACCTAAGAAAAATATAAATTCCAATGATCATTTATTTCAACGAATTTGCTTGAAATGCAATATTTCTGGTTAAGAGATCACAATTTCAGTCTTCCAGTATAGACCAGATGGTATAGACAGACTTATGTAGGTAATCGAGCAAAACTTTCTACAAGTAAAGAAATATTGAAGGACAATAAACGATAAACGAATGACTTAACAAAATCACAGAAAAAGTCTGTTTCACATTCGATAACTTTCAAATGAATTGCAATGGTAAATTTCAAAGTTAACCCACGAGTAAATAATATGGTGAATCACAACTTATGAGACCAAAGCACGTTTATGTTCATATCATTGTTGTAAAGTTTCGGAAGGGGCGCGTACCAAGCTTTTTCTCATTTCTTCTCCCCATCTCTAACATCTGACATGAGATACACTAGAAACCTTACATTTAATACTGCGAAAATTATAAAACTCAGATATTTTTCGAGATTAAATAAGAAAAATATGAGTGAGGCTACCTTTATCCCAACCTTTATAGTGGAGTAAAGATACCCGGTTTTTGGAGTAAAGTTACCATCAAATTTTTGGTAAACAAAGGCATATCTAAGAAAACACTTTTTTGAGAATTTGATTGGTGCATTTTGTTCAAAATAAGATATTGAAAGTGATATGATGAGGGCTTGCCTGGTAAATCCACTCCAAACATCAGATATGGAAGAAATTTTGGAGCACGAGAAACAGGACAAAAACAGCTGAACAGGAAACAATGACTGATAACAGCTGATAACATGGATAAAGGCGCCATCGCAAGCCGCATCGATTCTCTGGGATGTGGAGAATAACGAAAACACAATAGCTAACTTTTATCTAAGTTCTACCACGCTTACGTCACAATTGAAGATTCTCACTTTTTGGGGTAAAGTTACCCCTGGTGGGGTAAAGTTTGACGGTTTTACGGTACTTGTAAACCAACAAATTTTTAGGGAGTTAAAATGTTTTTTTCTTGGTCGATTCTAAAGGTTTATTATAAATAATAAACTAGAAAGAAAATAATTACCCAAAATAAGTTTGACAGAGCAGTTTTTAGTTGTGACCCCGTTAGTCCTGCAAAAATCTAACAGAAAACCTTGTAAGTCCGCTATAGGGTATGAGGAAAAACTCGTATGTCTTAAAACCGGCCACATACAAGTAATTCTCTCTATTTAAGCTGTTTAAGCCATTGATTCATTCAATCGATCAATACTGAGTCGTATGATGGTCGATTGCTCGCCTCAAACTCATTTGGATAATTTTTATGAAGTTTTTTCTGTCTCCTGAAAAGTTGACCACTTCGGACTTGGGATTTTTTCCAGGTATATGAGCGGTATCTCATTCAGTAGCTATCTCTTCTATGTGTCTCTACAATGTTGGCGATCTACGTATGTTAGATTCTTCCTACGAGCTACAGCTGTTGCTGTGAGCTCAACAGTGTTATGATTATGAGCGTAGGTGAGCGAGGGAGACTATTACTCTCTCGCATGGGAATATCATCTGTCATCGACGCTACCCCAAGGAGAGGCCCTTCAGCTCTATCGTTCCGGGGAATCAATTGTTACAACCAATTACGACGTGCCGGCCCCATCCGTCTCATGATTTCCCACAAATCGCTTGGGAATTGGCTCGGGATAAATGGGAAAAAGGTTGAAGGCTTTTTTTTTTCCTTATTTCTCGCCTCTTTTTTGTAAGCTCTTCTCTCTCTTAGAAACCCCCTTCTCGGAGCCCCTCTTCCTACGCTCAGCAACGAAAAATGCCCTACCTTAATTAATAAGGTGCTGCGAGAATGTATTTCTATCTAATTCTCACGTTTCCAGCGTTTTGTTCCCTCAAAATTAATTTTGTCTTTTCTTCGAGATTTCCGTGGGGAGTGAACAGAAAGGAAACGAGTGGGAATGGCGATGATTTATTTTTAATCAAGGAATTATTTCACTCAGACGTCGAGATTATTTGTCAAAGATAACAGGCCGAGGGGGCTTCCACCTGCTCCTTAAAGGTCGGGGAAGGAGTTTATCAAAAGGGTTTATTGGATCATTAGTAGACTGAAATTTACAATATTTTAACTATGTGGAGGCCACTTATAAATATCAATGAGAAGATTTCGGTGAGGGACGTTTCAAAGACCGGGTCAGGTATCTTGGAATGTAGAGCGATTCACCAAAAACACTTATTTCCGTACCTGCCAATATTTTCTGTGACGAGGTTCCTAATTTAGAGACCTGGAATTTTTGGATAACTAATTAAATCGATGAGAAGAGAAGACAGTGGAAATTATTTCATGTCATAGCGGTGAATATTTCAAATATAAATGTCTGTTATGTAATTGTTTGAAACAGATCTCAATTTTTCGGAGTTTTCATTTATCTATTACTGCTGGAAATAAGAGGTCTTCAATGATTGACTCTTACCCTGTGACGTCATACGGTTCATGTAGTTATGCACCGAGTATTCATACCACATGGAGTATCATTGCATTCTCATACGGTTATTGTATCTTGCTTCCGAATATTCTCTATTTAGAAAATATCTATACAATTTAACGTACCCATACGAATAACATGTTCTTGCTAATAAGCTTTGCATTGTGTACATTCAATTTAGATCAGCTTAAGCCGAATCATCTAGTTGGTAATATCGTACGCGTTCAGGTGCCTTTTTTTTAAAAAATAATTGGAGGTTTTTTTGCGAGCTGATTTTCCGACTCTTTCCACTGCGACCTAACGCGGTCTATTGTGGAGTGCCTCCAGGCTATATTAGCCTACTAAGAAGGGTTTACTGAAAACCCCTTCTTCCCACTTTTTAGCAAAGCAAAGAAGATCGGTGTAAGTCAACTTAGAGACGTCGTCAGGCACTAAGACATCACTTCCAAGGGTTGTGAATCTTGCTCGACTCAGTGCTTCACAGTAGCACATAATATGTTCGGCATCTTCCGTTTCCATATCACAGAAGCGGCAGATGTCCGTTGTTAGTTTGCCTATCTTCTTTAGGTGATATCGAAGTGGGCAGTGGCCTGTTAACAGACCCACAAGTATTCTGAAGTCCTTTTTAGGCATAGCTATGAGTTCGTTAGCCCGCTTCTTTGAGAACGTCAAGAATAGTTTTGCCTGTCTCAGATCTGGGAGGTTTTGCCAGTATCTTACTCGCTCGTTTTTTTCCCAGTTTTTAACCACGTTTTGTAAACAACTTTTGGTGGTTCCCAAGATCGGTTCTGGTCCTATTGGCAGGGACTCTGAGCCTCTTCTAGCAAGGTTATCAGCAATTTCATTACCCTCATGACCTTCATGACCGGGAATCCATAGAAGGGTAACCTGGTTGTTCTGGGCCACAGTTTTGAGGGTATTCAGGCATTCCCAGACCAGCTTCGAATTTATGGTATATGAAGCAATGGCCTTCAAGTAAAAATGTATATTTTGGCTCTGTTGAGATGCTTGTTCAGCATTTCTTCAGCACATAATTGAATTGCATGAACCTCTGCCTGAAAGATTGTGGCATTCGTCCCAAGAGACTTTATGAGGCTGGCCGAGGGGCCTTTAAGGCCAATCATCCCCGATTTTAATAAGATTTTTTTTCACCAGATGGCAGCACCGGCGATTGTAGCAAAAGGGGCAGTCGTAGTTCCAGTTTCTCTCTCCACCAGTTCAAGCGATTTTCATTTTGAAAACGGGAATGTACTCATTATTAGTTTCCAAATGGCGCTCTGCCAAAATTTTCAAAATAAAATTGTAATTTCAATTTTATTCAGAATTTTAAAGTTCAAATTTTGAAAATCATTTCACATTTTTCGAAATCTGCGGTTATAGCGCCAAACCTCTAACTCACCTGAGTACGAAAATATTTTTTTATTTGAAATTTATTGAATATATTGGTCGTAAAGCGTCGACGGCGAAGAACAAAGGAATTTCTAAGAAGGGGGCGGTGATTAGCAGCTGAGTCCCCTTACGCATCTGGACTATAGACTCGTTGTCACCTTCCCCTCCGCAACCCTCACAACACGGACCCCGATTCTTGTTAGTTCTTTCTGATTACGATTTTGTGACTTCAAGTCTGCTCGTTTCTTCGCTCTGAATTTCCTCTCACATTTATTGAACATTGATTGAATTATGGAACTTCCTGGATAATTTTGGTGTAGGTATGTCTGTTCGTCTTACGGTAATCAGAAGCCTACCTACCTTTTCATGTTATAACTATTTATCTGCGTACTTATTTCCTTCCTACTTGCGAAACTACGAGAATAAATAAAATTGAGATAATAATAATGAAAATATTTTTAAAATAATAATAATAAATAATAATAGAAATAATAAAATAAACTACGAGAATAATAAAAATTGTTTATATTACCTACCAAAAAAAAGAACACATTTTGATTGGAGATTGATGTTAGGTAAGTAAGATACTTCCTTTAGGTAGGTACCTTCCTCCTAAAATCAAGGTGACTAACACTGGCATTTCCCTTGGAAACATTCTATGAAACTTTTACTCGTAATCTTAGCCGTACCAACATCTTAGCCGTACCAACACAGAATATAAAATTAGATGTTTCCGGACCAAATTTGTGGTCATAATATTTTTCATTTAGAACATCAGAAACAAACATTTTCCCTTTCTTTTCGTTTTAGAGCTCATTGAACAACATTGGTTCTGGGTCTATCAATGGTAAACGTCTGTCTATGTCCTCGTTCCGGGCTGAACTATGAGGAAACAAGATCCGATTAGCACGATTGTTGCGCATCAGCCTCGAGACAATCTTCTTTGAATTCCATCTAGGTAGGAACGGGTGCGCTGTCAACTGTTGGCTCGATTTTACTCAAATTTAGCTGGTAGTTTGTGAATGGGCCACGGAAGATCACGCTTTTTACAATCTAATCGGTGTGTTTCCAAATGTTTGCCAAGTGGAAGTGGTTTCTAGCTTCTTCGTATTCATTTCATGTATGGCTAGGTAGTAAGAAACTTTTGTTTAGATGTAGCCGAGATTTGAATGCGCTACCATCCTTGTAACAGCCATAACGTCTACATTTCTCATTCGATTTCGATGAAATTTTCGGGGGTTTTGTGAGTTAGCGTGTATATGGGCCCCAATGAAAATCATCACCCCCGGATTGATACTAGACGCTGCGCAAGCGCAAACGTGATTTCATTGTAACAGCCATAACTTCCACATTTGCCATCGGATTTCGATGAAATTTTCAGGGATTATGCGGATTAGGTTGTAGATGGTCTCCTATGAAAATCATCTCCCCCGGACTGATAGTAGCCGGTGCGCCTGCGCGAATGTGAATTTCTCGTAACGGCCATGACTTCCACATTTTCTATCCGATTTCGATGAAATTTTCGGGGGAATATGCGGATTAGGTTGTAGATGGTCCCCTATGAGGGTATTGCAAGGTACTTTGAGATTGATGTTTTCAGAACTATGCGTCGAATCATCTATAAAATCGGGTAATGGATACGAGGAAGCCCCATGTGCCACACCCACTAGGCAGACGTTTTTTCCTCGAATTCGGTGAAATCTTCAGAGAATGTGCGGTTCGACGTGTAGACGGTCCCATATTAGGGTAGTTCAATGTACTTAGAGATTGATGTTTTGAGATAAGTTACATAAATTATTATCATCGGATCAATACAATCGGGAAGCATACGAGAAAGCTATGCGCCACACCCACCTGGCAGACGATTGTTATTTGAATTTGTTACGACAACGAAATGTTCATCATTTGGCAACAAGTGATAATTTTTGAATTGTTGCGAATTAAAATAAAATTTACTTTCTTGCTCGAAATTGAAAAGAGTGTAAAGAATTTTCTAAAAGATAGAAAATTATAGAAAGAGAAAATAGAACACCTACGCTGCAATCCCGATTTTCAAAACATAAAATTCTGTAGATTTTGTAGATACTTCGATTGAGCGCTATAACCTCACGTTTCCAAACTAACGCTTGTATCATCACCAAAAAAAATGTAGTTGAAAATTTTTCGATTTGGAAGAAGAAGTCTAGATGCATTTTCCATTATTATGGATCATAAACTTCGACGCTTATAGCTAATAATACAATAGGTACAATAGCTTACCTAATACAAGAAAACATAATACATTACAGGAAACTACACATTACAGGAAACAAAGTAGTCAAAAATAGCACTATCAACTGTAAGAACTATCACTGGGTTATTCAGAGATACCTTGAGCGAAAAAAGTAGATTATGAAGAAAAGGCAATTCATCAAGAAACATTTCGAGTCTGGTGATTCTTCCAAGTACCGCCCGCCCGCCCCATGTTGTTGTCAACGCACCTGATTGACTTCTGACCCCGAACTCTTCCGTGTTTGGGTCTCTGAAAGCCAGCGCATTCCTCACCCGCCTTCGATTTTTTTGAAGTCAACGCATTCGCCGCCCGACGCTTTCCGATCGCGCTGCACACACTATCTTCAAAATTGCAATTTTTATAGACTCTCACTTAATTGCCGTTGTGCGCTATTATCCCAGTTTTTCGAAAAAATTATCCTAAACGCCCAAAATAAATATTTCAAAATTTTAAAATTTCCAAAAATGTACAATTTCAAAAAATTAACAAACTTTAAGGGTTGAGCGCCATTCACATGTGTATTCTGAGTACAATAAAATTTTCAGATTGAAAATTGGATGAACAGGCGAGGAGAAAAACGTGAACTACGTTTGTGTTCATTTTGAAGCGCAACGTGGTGGCTGTTTCTGGAACTATTCTCGGGATGATTGGCCTTAATCCAGATCTTGTTCGATCGTTTCAATATTCATGTCACTCAGTTGTCGTTCCTTGGCATTTCGTCATGTCTCAGATAATGGTGATATTGCAGGTAACTAGGTACTTTATACCGAAATAAATTAAAAATTTATTATATATTGTTAATAATGTATAGTATATTGTTTAACTTGCACGATAATACCGATGATGAATGACGATTGATCTTAATACCTGAAAATGGCACTCGGCTAATTGTTTTAATCAACGACCGTATCAGCTAATAAATAAGCCGTGTTCTTTATAGATGATGGATATTTACAACAACAACAACAAAAATACATCGTTGTGTAATTATTACCATCGTTCTTACTTTCGAGTTATTCATTTCCATTAGTTATTTACATCTTGGATTTCGGTCTTGGCCTTAGCCGTCTCACCTTCGGTTTCCTCATGGACTCTTCACCAAAAACCACCACCACCCAATAGCGACATTTTTGTAACTCATCGAAGAATCCCCCACTTCCATCGATCTTGCTAAGAAAGCTTTTGGTTTATTATTTTCAATAATAAGCTTTTGGAATCGAGCAAGAAAAAAATGCCCCCCTCAACATTTGATGTTTCTAGGTACGTAGAATCCGAAAATCGAATAACAACTTTTCCGACCGTCCGCTGTACGCCGTACTTTTCTTAGCAACACTGGACCGATTAGGTTCAAATTTGGTGTATGGGCTTCATTTGGTGTCTAGTTGTCCCGCGAAGCTTTTGGTTGCTGTCAGTCACTTTTAAGGGGTGAAAATTGAGGGTTGAAATTGTCAAGAGTGCCCTAGCTCGAAAACTCTCGAAGTGAAAGTATCGTTTTTTTCACCAATTTTAAATAATATTGAATTTTTAAAAATTGTTGAGACCACCTGGAGCTCTGCAGGACAAATAGTTCGGTCCCTACGAGCACTTGAGGGTTTTCCTAAGAGGTCTAATCTCCGTTCAAATTTTATCTGACTAAAATCCGATTGCCGTTCATTTCTTCGATTTGTATTCAGTTTTGCTTTCTGAACAACCAGTAATCAAATTTCCATATGAAGCTCTCTATTTTTTGAATCGGGTGTGAAGCGTTTAGTTCTTTCTAATAAACTTGATTGTGAAGGTCTGAAGGCAGTATGGTGCGGTAGGTAATACCTACCTATGGTTGGTAGGGGGAAAAAACGCTGCAAATCATTGCCCAAAGGTTTATCATTTTCTGTATAGATCACCCTTCTGCACAGATCCCTCCCTACTAACCGTAGGTAAACCTTTGGGCACTCGGTTGAACAATGACCTCTGTTTCCTTACCCAGACGGGTTGCTGACGTAGAATGTTGCATTCGATTTTTGACTTCTACATAGGTACCCTTGAAAAGTAAACCTTCAAATTTTAAGGGGGTTAAGATTTTTCTCTAACAAAAAACTAACGCATACAAGTACGAATTCAGGGGTTTTCCCTGATTATTCCTCCGAGAAAATGTCCACTTTTTAAATTCTGCTCCATTTTTTGTTCATCCACTGGGACATTGCTCATTTTTACTGTTCCTTCCGGAACTGATAAACAGAAGTTAAATATCTATTATTATTATATTTTCTAGTATCCAACGTTGGAATAGAAAACTTCCAAGGAGAGTAGTTATTCATGATACGAATTTATAATTCTATAAACTAAACTGTGACAATCATTATGAATGAGTATATTGAAAAAATAGTAAAGTAGGTATCCCTTTGGTGTTCAAATAACCTTAGCCAATCGTATTTCAACAAAAGAGATTTTGAGCTCAAACAGTAACCCGCGGCACAAGGGAGATCTTTTAATACGACAAACACAGTGGTAAGGCGGTTGAAAAGAAATAAAGAAGGCTGTTTAGTTCTACAAAAAATAATTCTTTGTTCGGCTTAGTCCCTCCAATCAGAAGGCTCCGTGATCATCCCTCCTCCTACTTACGTACGCGCGTACCATCCCCCGCGTCGTGTGTTCAGTCGTGTTCGTTCTCTCCTACCACAGCCAAGGGGTGCACCTCTCAATACAAGTTTTCGTTCAAATTGCAATCAGTTTTTTTCATATGTGTCCTAGAGTAATCATTCAGCTCGCACATATTTTTTGGTCCTTCTACCCGCATGAATCTGCGACCTACAGACGGTGAGTCCGTTCCATTATTATTACTTTTTGTGATCCATTCAACACAAAATGTCGCTGTCCGAGTCCGACAGAAAGAAGCTCATTGGGAAGCGCGCACGTATCAATGCTACCCTCAAACGTATTTCGGGATATCTCAATACATTCGATTCCTCAATTGGAAATATTCACGATGTTTCGGCTCGATCAGAAGTTTTCGATGGCCTTTGGGATAAGTACGAAGAAGTTCATGACCTCATCGCGGCCGACGATCCGACCGACAACGACGCGGATTCGTTCGAAACATTATATTTTGCTACTAAATCAAAACTCCAAAGCCTCATTTCTTCTAATCCAAAACCGGTTGAATCAGTCAAATCGGAAAACAACGATGAAACCAATCCATATCGTCATGATCAATCCGTTTTTCAACTCGAAAAAATGAAGCTTCCCGAATTTGATGGAGACTACAACAAGTGGTTGAACTTTCGAGACACGTTTGTTAGTTTAATTCACGAGCCGAAATCTATTCCCGTAATTTTCAAATTTCATCGTCTCAAATCGTTGCTCAAAAACGAACCTTTCGATATTCTTCAATCGTTAGAGGTTATGATCGAAAATTACCCTAAAGCTTGGGAACTACTTTGTGCTCGCTACGACAACAACAAGGTCATCGTTCAGTCACATATTGCAACTTTGTTCAATTTACCCAAAGTTGACCAGTCGAATTCGAAGTCATTGCGTTCACTCACTATCGCTTTGAACAAAACATTACGATCGTTAGAATCCCTGAAACTCCCAGTCGACAAATGGGACGCCATTCTAGTACATTTGGCATGTTCGAAATTGGACAGATTTTCGCTACGGGCTTGGGAGGAACATTCGGTCAGTTTCAAGGACTTCAGCTACACAAAATTAGACGAATTTCTCACGTCAAGATGTATTTCCCTAGAAGCTGTCGAATCACAAACAACACCTTCTCCCAACACCAGTTCAAGCCCAAAATTGAACGCATCAACCAAAAACACAAATTTCAGACCGAATTCTCGGGACAAAAAGACCTGCATGTTAGCCAGTACTACCACTAACAATTTTCAGTGTTTGTATTGTAGTGATAAGACCCATGCTATTTATCATTGCACTTCATTCAAACAACTGCCTATCGAAAATAAGTGGCAAAAAGTTCGAGAGTTGAAATTGTGTTCAGTTTGTTTGAGAGAAAATCATACCGACGCTAGTTTGTGTAAGTTGAAATCGGGATGTCGGTTGTGCGGTCGTGCCCACAACTCGATTTTGCATTTTGAACCTACAGCTGAGAGTTCATGTGCCCCTCCTCCACCGCAAGGTCGTACGGTGTCAACAAACTTAGTAACGTCATCTTCAACCCCTTCACAAGGTCACGCGCTGTCCAGCCCCTCTCAAAATCATGTACACTCACCCTCGTATCCAGTTTCGTCGAGTCTACTTCCGGATTCCTCAATGTCATTCGTCTCGAGCGCGACCAGCTACTCGAGTGAAGTTCTGTTACCTACCGCGGTCGTTGCACTCTCGGACAAAAATGGTTTACGACGAAATGTTCGAATTATTTTGGATTCAGGATCACAATTGAATTTTGTTTCACAAGATGTTGCCAATATGCTCGCATTGCCCAAGAAGAATTCATTCACTCAAATTCTCGGTGTCAATAATGCGCAAACCAACACTGCCGAATTTATCAGCACAAAAATAAATTCTGCGTACAACGATTCATTTTCGCTCAAATTGGATTTTCACATTATTCCAAAAATTTCTGTGTATCCCGTTCCCTTCAATTCATTGGATCGTGGATTACTTCAAATTCCGCCTGAAGCTCAACATCAACTTGCTGATCCAGATTTTTGCAATTCACTACCAGTTCATGGCTTACTCGGAGCTCAAGCATTTTTCGATGTATTTTCCACTCAAAATTTCAGCTTCTTCAAATTGAACAATTTGTATTTCTGCAAGTCCATGTTGGGATGGGTTGTTTCAGGTACTATTCCTCGGAACGTTCATGTTGCTCAACCTAACCGTTGTCTGATAGCAATATTCAAGGCAACTGAACCGAGTGAGTTCCCGTCTGAGAAATTTGACTTTGAGGATGACCCTGCACAGGCACACCCTAAATTTCGATCAAATGAAGAGTCGATTTCAGAAAAACATTTTCTTGAAACTCATTACAGAGATGTCAATGGTCGATTCGTTGTTAGCTTACCATTCAAGGCTGACCCCAGTACTCTCGGAAATTCTCGTAGTTTCGCTGAGAAATCGTTCGCCTCTCTTGAACGGAAATTCTCGAAAAATCCAACTCTCAAGACGCAGTATTCAAATTTCATGAAAGAGTATGAAGATCTCTCACACATGTCGATGGTCCCATTCGATCAAATTAATAATCGCCCAAACTACTATTTGCCACATCATCCAGTGTTCAAAAATAGTACGACCACCAGTATTCGTGTAGTCTTCAATGCTAGTCATAAAACTACCAGTGGCAATTCTCTCAATGACATCATGTATGCTGCTCAACCTCGTCAAGACAGTTTATTTTCTATTATTCTTCGTTTTCGCATGTACAAGTATTGTATTTCTGCTGACGTTGCCAAGATGTATAGGCAAGTTATTCTTGATCAGTCTTTATGGGATTGCCAACGAATTGTTTGGCGCGAAAATCCTGAAGAACCTCTCAACCATTACCATTTAAAAACCGTGACGTATGGTGAATCAGCAGCTCCATTTTTAGCTACTCGATGTCTTTTGCAACTTGCATATGAACACAAAGATTCATACCCTCTTGCATCTCAAATTATTGAGCGAGATTTTTTCGTGGACGATTGCATCACTGGCAGTGATTCTTTAGATGAGGCAAAGCTTATCCAGCGTCAAGTTTCGTCCATACTGTCACAGGCAGGCATGAATCTCAGAAAATGGTGCTCCAATGATTCTTCAATTTTAAATTCAATCCCTACAGATGATGATCCCCATCACGTGATCAACATTACCGATGACAAGGAATCTATTAGTGCATTAGGATTGTGCTGGGTTCCGCTTCATGACAACTTGTTTTTCCAAATTAAGAGTTCGTTCCACTCACCGCCTTTCACCAAGCGAGCCATCGTTTCAGATTTGTCGAAGATTTTCGATCCTCTCGGTCTCATCACACCCGTTTTGATAAAGGGCAAAATTTTCGTACAAGAATTGTGGCAGTGTAAGGCTGGTTGGGATGACGTTCTCCCTGAGGAGCTACAGGATAAGTGGCTACGCTTTTCAGCTGAATTGCCTGATCTGAATTCTATCCAAATTCCTAGACGAGCTAGTTTTTCGTCTTCACAGTTTGAACTTCATGGCTTTTCAGACGCATCACAATCAGCTTTCGGTGCTTGTGTCTACATAAAATCATGGGATGACAGTAACGGTCCTCAAATCAGACTTTTAACATCCAAATCACGTGTAGCTCCGCTGAAGACTGTCAGTTTACCGAGGCTTGAATTATGTGCAGCCGTTTTATTGGTTCGTCTTGTATCCTCAGTCATCTCTTCCTTACGATGTTCTCCAGCAAATGTCATTTATTGGACTGATTCGCAGATTGTACTCTCTTGGATTTCGAAAGAACCCTGTCAGTACAAAACTTTCGTCAGCAATCGTGTTGCTGAGATCCAATCGCACTCAAATCGTGCTCAGTGGTATCATGTTGACACCAAGTCAAATCCAAGTGATCTTGTCTCTCGAGGCCTTACTCCAAGAGAAATCATTACCAACAATATGTGGTGGCATGGTCCATCATGGTTGCTTCTACCATCAACGGCTTGGTCGAAAACCGCCGAAATTCTACCTTTAGATCAAGTACCAGATGTAAAACCATTCAAATATTCACTCTTCACTACTCCCAAATCCAACGATTTTGTTATTGAGTTGATTCATAAATATTCGTCTTGGAACAAACTAGTTTCAGTTACTTCTTACATCTTGAGGTACATTAACAACCTAAGGACAAAAGCTCCCAAACTCGAAAAAACATTCCAGGTTCCTCCTCTCACAGTTTCTGAACGCAGGGAAGCTACCTACTTCATTTTGAGGAAGGTTCAAGAAACGGAGTTCCCATCCGAAGTGAAATTGTTAGCCAGTGGACGCTCACTTGGCTCTAAAAATAAACTTTTACCACTAAATCCATTTCATCATACTGAAACTGGGCTGATACTTGTCGGTGGTAGAATAAGTTCAGCTGAATTCTCATACTTCAAGAAACACCCAATTTTGCTCCCTTCAAACCATCACATTTCTCGTTTGATTCTGGTTCACTACCATGAGACACATCTGCACATTGGGGCTCATTCCCTTATTGCCATTGTTCGCAACCGCTATTGGCCTTTGAATGGGAAGTCTATGGCGAGGAGTGTGATACACAGATGCATGACGTGTTTCAAGGCAAAGCCTCAGTCTCATCATCAAATGATGGCTGATCTCCCGAAAGTTCGTGTCACTCCAGCAAGACCTTTTTTGTCAACTGGCATCGACTTTTGTGGACCATTTTATCTGAAGGCTGAATTTCGAAAAAATGTGAAATATAAGGCATATGTGGCAGTTTTTATTTGTCTTGTGACAAGAGCCATTCATTTAGAGCTTGTCACAGAACTCACTACCGAAGCATTCCTCGCATCATTCAGGCGTTTCATTTCACGACGAGGATTGTGTAAGGACGTCTACACTGACAACGCCACTAATTTTACTGGCGCCAACAGGGAACTGAAATCCATGTTCTCAAAAGTAAAAACTCGTAGTGATTTGCAGAATTTTGCTGCCAGACATGAAATTCGATGGCATTTCATTCCTCCCGTCGCTCCACACTTCGGAGGAATTTGGGAAGCTGCGGTCAAATCAGCGAAACACCACTTGTTGAGGACAATCGGACAAGCATCCCTCACCTATGAAGAGTTTTCGACATTCCTGTGTCAAGTTGAGGCTTGTCTCAACTCGAGACCTCTCCATCCCTCATCTCCTGATCCGAATGATTGTACCACTTTAACTCCAGGGCATTTCCTGATAGGCAGCCCTCTCACACTACCACCTGAAGAAGATTTCTCAAAGATTCCAGCTAATCGTCTGAAACGTTGGAATTTTCTCCAGGCAAGACTCCAAGAATTTTGGAAAAAGTGGTCCATGGACTACATAAACACTCAGCAGCAAAGGCCAAAGTGGCTGAAGCCATCAGCAAATCTGACAGTTGGCTCATTGGTCATCATCCGTGAACCGAATTTACCTCCACTCCAATGGAGACTTGGTCGAATCTCGGAAGTACATCCTGGCAAGGATGACCTAGTTCGAACTGCTACAGTCACACTCGCTGACAAGACAACCCTCAAGAGATCAATTGAAAAGTTATGCCCTTTACCCATGGACGAAGAAGATCCACAGTGAAATTGACTCTGATAGTTTTAGTTTAATGACGTACCTTTGATTTAACTTTGTATGGTGCACACCCTTATAGTTTTTCTTATATTGTAACTAGGGAAACATTGTACATTTTTTGAAGTACTTATCTAGGAATTTTCGTTTTTTCCCAATTTTTTATTGAAAGACCAGAGTCTTTCAAGGCGAGGAGTATGTTTAGTTCTACAAAAAATAATTCTTTGTTCGGCTTAGTCCCTCCAATCAGAAGGCTCCGTGATCATCCCTCCTCCTACTTACGTACGCGCGTACCATCCCCCGCGTCGTGTGTTCAGTCGTGTTCGTTCTCTCCTACCACAGCCAAGGGGTGCACCTCTCAATACAAGTTTTCGTTCAAATTGCAATCAGTTTTTTTCATATGTGTCCTAGAGTAATCATTCAGCTCGCACAAAGGCTAAAACAATGTTTGCGATTGTTGTGAAAGCTCCAACAAGGCAATAAAACCACCAGATTCCCAGTGGCCCCGTCGTGATTCATCAATGTCATGAATTGCGTTTTTCCTCCCTTCTTATTTTATAAGCAAAGTCCTTCGCACCCCTTCTTTCGCAATGTCGTTTCCCCCTATTCAGGTTTCCTTTATTAAATTCAAATCAACTTTAATGTAAATTCGCTATTAAAATGTATGCGTTCCCTTGATAGGAGAGCGCACGGCGTTTTATTCATGGCAATCCACCTCTCGACCCCAGTATGAACCTGCCTCTCTCTCTGTATTATTCCGTTTTGATTAATAGTTATCGCTCGGGCAGAAACCTCGGTTATTAAATGTGTTTATTCAGACTCCGGGTAGAGAATCGTCACGGTCTCTTCTCCAAGGCTCTTCCTAACCAAACTTTCCCTCTGATCCCTAGGCCACTGGTTCGCCCAACGCATTAAACATGAGTTTACCTGCCGGTAGTACCAACTGAGTATGGGAGACCATTGTACTATGCCTAACCCAACCAAAGAAGGTCCATGGTTTATTCAGAGAACCCCCATTATTGCACAGAGTCGTTGCTCTACTCAATCACAGCTATCTTAATATAGGCAAGGATAGCACTTTCGTGGGTGTACAGAATCAAGACGGTAAATAACTTTCAATTCCAAATTGCTAGGATCTGTCGAACATAATGGTATGACAGTATTTCCTTACTCGTACATCACAGTCGATAATAATGAATGAGCACCAGGTACATACCATGAATAGAACAGTGAATAGAAGTATGAAAGAATTGTGCCTATCTAAACCTTACATTGTACTTAAACCTACTGAAACATTAGGTCCCAAACAGCCGAAATATTTTCTAGGGTTAAGATCATCAAACAATAATCAATAGAAAATATTCGTCGCAATTTTTTTTTTCGTCATGAAGATTTTTGGTTTGGTTATCGAACCAGACCGATGTACTCAAAGTTCAGTTGCATAATGATCGATTGATATTGACTGAGAAGTACCATGTAGTGGATGAAAATAGATTCTAACACGGATCATGATCACTGAAATCGATTCGAAGATACTTTTCAAAATGTGTTCTACCTGTATCCGTGGTGGTCCCGTTTCAAACCGATTTCATTTTGCTTTGTTGGAAGTGCCGAAAAAAGTGAATATAGTTAGAAACGTGATTCCTGATTTAGGGAAGATTGGTCCATAATCACAATACTTCTCCTAAAACTTTCCACTAACGAAGGACTCTTTGTGTGTAGGTATTCAAATTGAAGGTCTGATTTTAAACATTAAAATGAGATGCTGCATGAAGGGGGTTCCAATAACCGAAAATTGAGGTGGAGGTGAGAAAGCTGGAAAATATAATGGGTTGAGCCAGAATGAGACTCATCAAAAATGTTCATGCATCTTTAAGTAGGTAAGTTTGCCTACCAAATATTATGGATATTGAACAGTTAGGTGATGCAAGTGGGTGTAGCACATAATTTCCTCGACACCTTGTTAACAAAGGTTTAATGAACTGGCTGGTTTAATGAACCGGTTCTCGTGAGATCACCCAAGTTGGGACCAGTTGGCCCGGGAGATTATCTGGATTGGTAACCTTGGTAACCGCTCGAGACGGGTAACGCAGGTCTTGGTAGTTTTTCGAGTTGGTGAATCCCGCTCCACTTGAACGGGTGAGGCAATATAGTTGTAGCCCCGAGAGAAGTCATCATTTATGATGACTTCAGAAGATCAGAATTGGTTATAACCAATTCTGATCTTCTTTAAGAAACAGCTGATGATGTCCGCGACTCCAAGAATGGCAGTCGGACGAAAATTCAACTTGAAATGGTTGTTTTCTTTACTTAGGGATGGCATATCGAATGAAATATATCGATATACAGGTCAAATGATATATCTTCAATGAGATATCGATACCTGCGATATATCGGAGAAAATGTATCGATATTTCGATATATATCTGAAGATTGACTTCGAAAAACGTGTTGAAGTAGGTGGGTGAAATAAAACGTTTTAAAAAAATAAAAAATTAATTTAGGAAGACATTTATCGACATATCGGAAGATATACTTTGAAAGAAATTGAAGAAATATGTAGGTAGGTGAATTGAAACGTTTCTAACATCATTTTGGAAGAAATATATCGATAAATTCGTCGTATCGGAAGATCTATTTGGAAAAACCGGGTGAAATAAGACTTAGTAACCTACTTAGTATTAACCTACTTTCAAAAGTTACTGGATGTGAATTATCGAAATTCATAGTTTAAAAACGAAAAAAAAAAGTGCAAAAATGTCATTGCAATCTTGAATTAATTTTTAAATTGACAGGGGTAGGTATACTGTATAGTCTACACCTACAGTGTAGACAATCATGAGCCTTCAAAATTGAAAATAATTGTTATGAAAACCAGCTTCACTTCGTATAGTAGGTAGTTTTAATCCATCAATTTTGGCTCAAGTCAATTGATTGAGCCTTCAGAGCCACTGTAGGTGTATACTATGTACCTACACAATCATGTCTGAGCTGAAGTCAACAGTCTGAAATCTACCCATCACGTAGGTACCTACAAAATTTGGAATACAATTACTAATCCATTACTTATTAGAAACTACTTATTCTCATCCATTCATTTCAATATTTATTTTTTTACTTGTTGAAAGCAAGTCGCGATATATCCTATATATATACTATGTATCGATATTGACCGATAATATCGGATCTCTATATCGATAAAAATATATCGATATATCAAACGTAATATATCGATATATATCATATATCGATATATCGTTGCCATCCCTATCTTTACTTTACTTCTTGTCGAACCAGACCGATATATACTTGGAAGTCAACCATATGCATAATGAATAATTTATATTGATTGAGGAGCACCAAGTAGTGTATAATCATAGAATTTTCTAAGATGGTCACAAGGAGCATGACCACTGAAATCGATTCAAAGATAAACGTTATGTACAAAACACTGTTGTACTAACATAATACACTCATCCTTCTTGCCGCAAAATCTATCTGGTTCGACTACATTTCAATGTTTTATAAAACACTCTGTGGGCTGAGGAACGGTCACTGCAATACAATTAAAATGTATTCCAATACAAGATCGGCAAAATTATGTTTTCTATCGACGCAGCTCTCAATATTAGAAGAGAGTGCACATTCTGGAATTTTCGCTCAGCAAGCCATCCTAGAAAAAATTCGAAAAAGTCGTTCTTTCAATGTATACCATCATTGCAGAAAGCAATCGTAATAATACATTCAGTTGCACAGTTTTATGAAAGAAGCGTTCATATAATTTTGAACCTATGATTTAATATCACAAATTTACCGTTTCTAATGTTCTCATTTTAATTAAGATACGTACATGAGAAAACAGTCATTGGAACTAACACAATTGTGACCCTCACGTAGTGTAGAACTGAAGAAAAGAAAAAAAATTTCCTGTCCGGTACTTTCAAGTATGAAAAATCCCCTGAATGGGGATTTGCTACCCAAATTCATTCTGATGCTTCGTTCGAAAAGATTTTGGTATCTAACCATTACCATACCTTAATTTAGGTATGTGCGAATCTTTTTAGGTAAGTGCATACAACCTAATAATCGACATAATTTTCACTCATTTAGTTTAAGCAAGCCCCATTTCATCAACAGATTGATTCTTCATCACCACGAATCAGTTTTGAACCACCTTATCCTGTTCGTTATTGTGATTTTTAATTGGTTGTACAATTGTAATGGAGTTCATTATTTTTCTGTATCGCTCGTCGATCTGCAAAGAATATTACAGTTTATTTTTAAATGGAGCTAGAAAAAAATGTCCCCCCTCCAACAACATTTGACGTTTAGCATTTCAATTTTTCTAGCTCAATTCCAGTGATTGAAATTAATTAATAAAATCAAATCCACCAAAATCAACCCCCTCACTCCCTTCTCACGGCACCCTGGGTGCTTCGAAACCACTATGGCTTGCTTTTGAAACACGAATGGTACTCACTTCACTATTCCACGAAACACCGCCCAATAAAATTAAATGACCGAGTACAAAAGTGCAATTCATCCAACCATCATTGAATAATTTATAAATCGAGAGAGTGTGGCTACTCAAAAACTGAAATTATTGCTTACTTGATTTCACACTTCATCATTCGTCATTCTTTTTGTTTGACGTTCTTTGTTTTTAGTCGACTTGCATGACTAGCAATATCAATGACTGTAGTAATGCAAGAGCTGTGTAGATCTGATGTAATGCAAATAAGTTCCTCAAACTTTTATTGGTGAAAAGGATGAGGGAGAAGCACAATATACGTGTTCCAAACGTTCAGCTCATGGAGAAGTGTTGACGGCTTTTCATGAGTGCAGACACCTTTTCAATTTCCGCATTCGCAACTGTCAAAACCGTTTTCATCGGACACCGTTCTGCTTTCATCGTACCCCAGAACAATAGAGACGAACAAGCATCTAACTGAATTTCGGGTATTTATTTTCGGCAACTTTTTTCCTCGACCTGAAAGCCTTTGCCTGCACTGTTATACGTATACCTGGATCGATAATAGTTACCCCTCACATTCAATAGTTGGAGAACGATGTGATTCATTCCAGATTACTGTGAATGTAACAAAACACGAAACTTGAATGTATTGCTAGAATATTATAAAATGATTTCATCATAATATCATGATGAAAAGTAACAATAATATTACCACGAAAATTATATTAAATTATATCATGAAATTGATATTATTTTATTGGAATACCATATGTTTGTTGATTTAATTCAAATGACAATCACATTAACAAAACGATGCAAATTATTGAACAATGGTTATTATTTTACCGTATAGATCACCCGTCTGCGTAGAACGTGGCTTTTCCATTCTTGGATCCAAAGGGAAACTAACAATGATCGGATTTGATCTATAAGTCTTCATAGGGAGCAAATGGTTTATCCCATAGAGCTCTGGATAGACTCCGTCAATTTTTTAAAAACTCCATTAGAGTTGGTGAAAAAAACAATACTTTTATATTGAGAGTTTTCAATGTAGGGCGTTTGAAAATAAACTTCTACTTTCACCCACTAGAAATGACAGAGGTTCTTTTGGTTTATTATTTTCAATAAAAAGCCTTTGGAATCGAGCAAGAAAAAAAAATTTTAACACCCCCTCAAAATTTGATGTTTTACGTTTCAAGGTACGTAGAATACGAAAATCGAATAAAAAAATTTCCGTCCGTCCGCCGTACGCCGTACGCCGTCCGCCGTCCGCCGTACGCCGTACGCGGCACTTTTCTTAGCAACACTGGACCGATTTGGTTCAAATTTGGTATATGGGCTCCATTTGGGGTCTAGTTGTGCCGCGAAGCTTTTGGTTGATGCAGGTCACTTCTAAGGGGTGAAAATTAAGGGTTGAAATTTTCAAGAGTGCCAACTCTAACATAGACGTACACTTTTCATATTTTGGATGTCCATACCAATGTTAAAAATACAAAGCCACGACAATGTCATTTTCAACTTGGAGGTCATATTAAGCCTACTACTTGTGCTTCAAGTCTTCTCTAAAGCTCATTACTTAGAGCCTCTAACAATGTGGAGAAAACGTGCACTTTATTGAATCTAGGTCATTGAAATTACCGAACTAGAGGCTACCACAACAATGTTAGTGATAAACCTACGCACCTGAATTTCTTCTCCCCCGTTAATAGAGTTAATAGAGGAAGAAAAGATTCACCAAAAATGCGATGCTGTTTTTTTTTTTCACCAACCCAAGAAGTAAATTGTTACAGAGTAACAAATTGAAATGTATCCATATTATTAGGGACACATTAACATTGTCGTGTTCTCCAATTCACATTGTCATGGACCTGAAATTCTAATTTAAATTTTGTACTGGGGAAAATGATTCATTAGCTGCCAAAATTTGCCTCACAGGGTATGACCAAAATCCATTAAAAATTCAAGTAATTTGGAAACTTTTTTTTTCAATTTTTTCTCGGATCAAAATTGCCCCCAGTTTAGGAATCACCCATCTAAAGGATGGAACTCTTGAATATACCTCAAGGGTGGTTTATGTACTGTTGAATATATATACTCTTGAGCGGGACTATCGCCCGCTTTGGTCGCCTCATCCAAGTGGGTTGCGATTCGTAATTTTTCGAACATGCAGTCTCGCTGAAAAACTAATCTCACGAAATTTTAGAAGGAAAAATGAATGAAAATATAAACATTGGATTTTCCCTACTATGTTATGCCTTGCAAAATGGAGAATAAAAATAAATGAAACTAAGTCGGTATATGTCGATTTCACTAACAAGAGAACCGATTATATTTAGGTACATTTAATGGGGAAACTTATTCCCAATTCCGAAAGTTATTCTAAAATTCAGAAAAATGCTTTGGCTAATGGGTAGACGGTCGAAGTTGTCAATCCATAACAAGCTTACATTGTACAACCAAGTCCTTAAACCAGTCTGGACATAATATGTTCATATTATCATACTATCTTCATATTATGAAGCTCAGCTTTGGGGCTGTACGGCTCAGTCAAATCGAGACATCATCCAAAGATTCCAGAACAACGTGCTAAGAACGGTGATTAATGAACAATGGTACTTTCGAAACGAACGTCTCCATCATGAGCTTCGGATCGAAACAATAAACGATGCTATATAGCGAAAAGCTGTGAGCTTATTGGCTTACATGTGAAGCAGTGAAGTGAAACATCCACCATGATCAACAAAACTCAGTGATGTATCTTAGTTTTGAATATTTGTCAATTTCAAAATAATATTGGTAATAAGTTATACTTGGCGCAATAAAGAATATTGACAAAAAAAACTATGTTATGCTTTAGGTAAGTCACCTATCAATGAGCGTGGATGAGTTCTCTCTCTCTCTCTCTCTCCCTCTCTCTCTCTCTTTCCCCTCTCTCTCTCCCTCTATTCTACAGATCATGTGAGTTGAGTGAAATACAGATGACCGTAGATATCCTGAACAGAGACCTAGAACGAGTTGGAAGTTGGTGTGCCGCGCATGGAATGAAGATAAACGTCTCCAAAACAAAAGTCATCATGATGGGCTACCATGGGCTTCTTTCGAAGACAAACATAAGTATCGCGCCCAAGATAACCTGCCATAGCGTCCAAATAGAATACGTCCGATCCGTGAAGAATTTGGGGCTAATCCTTCAAGATTCGTTGGAATGGAATCTGCAGGTTGCCGTGATGTGTAACACCGCCTTCAAAGGCATCTATCAGTTGAGACGGCTGGCCATACATTTTCCGCAGCACGTGAGACTTCAGCTGGTACAGAGCCTCATTTTGCCTACCTTTGACTATGCCACGGCGGCACTCTGCGATTTAAAAGCTGGAGACGTAGATAAGTTGCAGAAAGCACAGAATGCTGCACTCCGCTTTGCACTGCGCCTCAAGATTTTCGAGAGTGTCACCCCGCACAATAAGCGCTTGAAATGGCTGAAGATTGCGGAGAAGAAAAAACTTCAGGTTGCCACGTTAGTTTTCAAAATCCTGAAATACGGAAGGCCTCAATATCTACATGAGCAACTGATTTTCATGTCTACATCCGTTGATAGGAGCACACGAAGCAAGAACCGACTATTGAAAATTCCACCCCATCGGACAGAGTTACTGGCAAGATCCTTCATAGTGCAGGCGTGCAAGGTCCACAACGAGAATATCGTTTTGTGGACCTTTTTGACCTTTCTTTGAAACCTGCCCAATTCAAAGAAAACTTTTAAAAAATTCTACTGGATAATTATGCGGAAGGATGGTGTGATTAGTACGTGGAGCGGTGCATCATATTTGTTTTGTTTCTTCTTTTCATAATTTTTGTATGTTACTTTCATGGTGAATTATAGAAGGACTATTTTCATTTATTCATTTATTTTGTGACTATGTTTTTTGAAAAAATTCTGCGATTGCAAGCTGTTGACTGATATTTCCAGGGAAGGTGGAAGAGAGGGCCTCATGGCCCTAACCTTCCCTGGTGGATAAATAAAATGATTCAATCTCTCTCTCTCTCTCTCCTCTCTCTCTCTCTCTCTCTCTCTCTCTCTCTCTCTCTCTCTCTCTCTCTCTCTCTCTCTCTGTGGGGCTGTTGAAGGACTCCAATCTGGCTTTTACTGATGGCGATTGGTTGAAAGAAGATTTTTTCTAAGCCGTTGATTTATGTTGACGCATCAGTGAAAAGTCGATTTTTAATGCTGTTTACGGCCAACTTAGGACTGGTGGCGTTGAAAAGGTAAATACCTACCCCTCTGAAAACACCAACGCTGGAAAGAAGAAGAGTATGATGGTCCCTGTGGTTTAGAAGGGGCGATTTTTCCACATCAGCACGCACCCGACACAAAGCCCCTTTCCACCCTACTCCTCGAAACCTAATTCATCAAGGTCTTACCCACCCACACTTCACTCTAATGTGTGTGACTATGTGAAGTATGCCTTTCAAAAAGGGCGGAAAAAAGTTGAGAGGTCGTGCGGGTTACGTGCGCCTGGCTTGGTCCAAGGTGGGTGTATTATCCTCTTCAAGGAGATTTGATTCTCCACTTACCCTCTGAAAAGGGGTCCCTCTCCAACGCGGGGGGTCCACATCACCGGTTTCCGAGCTCCTAATGGATCACTCGCCAGGTCTAGGAGGTATATGGAAAAAGTAATTTCGTGGGTTCTTGTGAAGGATTGAAAGGGGTTAAATTGATAATATCAATATTATTATCATGCCAAATCGACACTTTATTCTTAGTGCCAAACGTGGGAGGATGAATTTTTAGTTTGAATTTTTTTTATAGGTTCATAATTTCAGAAGCCTATATTATAAATGGGCTAAAGATGTTTTTGTCGAGAAAGTCATGGAAATTTGAATCAATTAATTTTTCTCGACTAAATCCATATTCAGAGAATGTCAGTTTGGATAGACTTGATCATTTGAAATTTGAAAATCGGTCAACCGACTGCTGAGACAAATTGGGGTGTGCGCATGGGTCGGAAAAACTGTTTATTGTTATTTTGAATCCAAACTGGTCCTCATTCTGAAAATTTTGACACCAACCGCGACTGTTGCGACCGCGTCGTATAATTATTATGATTGATTTGCGACAAATGATTTTCCTCATGTTTTTATGAAATTATTAATAAAAGTTTGTGTGTATCGTTCATTGAAAAATAGCAGTTGTATGTCAATTTAATCATAAAATAATAAAACTATAATATAAATAGAGGACTAAGAATTAAGGAAGTGTAAAGGAGTTGTGTAATTAAACAGTAAAGGAAAAATAGGGTAAATCACTTATGATCCAGTCAAAGCAGGCTCATCAGCGATCTTCTAGCGTGAGAAGACCTTTTCCTATAGTGTTTCAAAGTTTCAAATGTTTATGACGTAACAGTAGGCTGGGGGGGGGGGGGGCGTGACGTCATAAACATTCGAATATTTGAAAAATCATAGAACAAGATCTACTCATCCAAAAAGAGAACGGCTGGTGTCAAAATTCTAAGGATGAGGTCTACTTTCGATTTAAAAAAAAAAAAAAAAATCAGGCGCACCCCTCATTAGCAAAACAGTCAACATTCTCCCTCTCTACGTACAAAAAGATAAAAGTGTTCCACCAATCATACCAAAACTATTGCTTCGAAACCTATAAAATGAACTCACTTTAGTAATAGCTATTTAACTACTATACCTTATAATTGGACAATTATCCCACTTGGATAAGGTACCTATTGAAAATATTGTTTGAGAGCTGTAATCACAATGCATATTAAGGGCATGGAGGTAGTAAGGATTGGTAGGAAGGTATTATCGCGTGTTAGCTGCCCTTCGTGTGTTTTTATTTTATTTGTCGGAGTGCTCGTGATACTCCTGGGTCATTATGTTCTTTACTGTTTGCATATCAGAGTTATATCCGTGATAACGATAAGGGTTCTCTGTACCATTAACGAACGTGGAGTTGCTCATGCGATTTCGCTCTGTCTTCGATTTGGTATATAACGGTGAATATTGGTGTTACTGTAATCCCAGATCCTTCAGGGTGTAATACAACACACATGGACGTGACTCTAGTGTTCAAGGAACTGCTAGTTCTTAACGATTAGAATCACAATGTGCACGCACATTAAAATAGGCGACATTACTTCAAGATGCATTGCCAAGATATGATGTTATCCAAAATACAGGTAAGTACATCCTTGAACAGCGCTCAGCGTGATACTTTGTGCAATTCACTTTGGTTGCAATACATAGGTAGTAAATTATGTTTTGATGATTAGTTCCTGAATATATGTAGTGGTATTTTGTAGAGTCATATTTCATGTTTATCGAGATTATATAATACGTTTGTCGTAATCTGGTTGGAAGTAAACTTCTTATTTACATGTAATAGAATGTTCCCTTGGAAGCTCGCGCTACTAAACAATAGTTGGGTATACATTATTCTCATTTTAACTGGTACTCGATTTTCTTCATTTATCCCTGAGGCTCCCTTAGTTTGTTCTAGATGTTAAAGAATAAAAAAGGATTCCGTTTTACCGTGAATTTGATACTAGTTAGTTAGTCCTCGATTGACATTGATTTTTGTCTTGAATTTTATACATCTTTACAATAAGTCCAATTGTTTTCCCATTTTTTATCATAATCAGTAACAGATCCGGCATGTCATGAAAGGGTGCTAGTAGTGCCAATGACACTCTCCTTGGTAGATGCCCAATTTTTCAGAACAAAGGACGTTAAGAGATCAATTTGAGAATAAAGAAGGACGCGGAAAGAACTTAATAGGGAAAAGAGTCGACATTCAGCCCTGGTTTAAATGAGCGGATGAAGAGATTGTGGAGGCAGAACGTGTGAGGAAGCCGATCTTTGGAAAAGAGCAGAAAAACGGGAGAGACTGACCCTGGAGAGCTACGAGTCGGATTCTTTGGTGAGAAAGCCCCCGGTTGAATCCTCCTGGGGAAATCCTCTTCCAGACAGGGTGGAGAGGAGAGGCGATGGTGGACTTTTTCAATGGTTAGACTTCTATCAAAAGAAAGAACCAACTCGATTTCCTAGATGCAAGGAAAGGCGCTCTTTTTCAACTCGTTCCACTTCCACCACCCACCACTACTGTCTCACCGCTCTAGTCCTAAACCTTCTTCTTCTCTATCTCAACGTTGCCTGAGTCTACAACAGCAATGGCAATTCTCATCTCATGAGTCTTCTATCTTCTGTATGGATGACTCACTCATCTATAACAATTCTGTGTGGTCTGAACGGAGAAAAGACGATCTATGATTCTTTCTTGTGCGTCAGGCTATGGTCAGTCAATGGGTGATTATTTTTATCGGGGGTTATTATTTGGAGGCATTATTTTCCATCTGCAACCCAATTCGCTCAATTCCGGAATATTCAACCAAAATGAAGAATAACTTCGAATAGTTTTGTCCGTTACAAAAATTTCATGACAGACACAACAGAGACTTCGATTCTTGGATAAAGTCGAGTATACTTGTAAGTATACTCGAGAGAAATGACGACTTCAACGGCTTTGTTTCACCTTCGATTGATTGAAAAAGTCGAGAATGGACGTTGAAATCGTCGAAACTTGTTGGTATGCTCAAGAGAAACGACCATTTCAAAGGCTTGTTTCCACTTTCGATTGTTCGAAAAAGTCGAAAATGAACGTTGAAATCATCAAAACTTGTTGGTTTACACGAGAGAAACGACCAATTCAAAGACAACAATCGCTAACACAAAGCAACGAATAAACATATTATGACCCAATTACTTGGCCAATAATTAATCGTAAGTATTTTGATGTAAGCAACCAGTCACCAATTTTCTTTATATGGTTGCTAGTTGGAGAAAGGGGACGTTCTATCTTCACAAATGGCTCCTAATTCGAGTGATGATGAGGTCCAAGAGAAAGATTTTCTCTTTGCTCCTTTCCCGAATGATAAAATAGATGTTCAGGGTTGAAACGTAAAATAATTAGGTGAGATCCTTGCTCAACAACTCTTCTTGTTTCCTCGTACCCTGAGGTGATGGCACTCCATCAAAATAATATCCTACAGAAGAATAATTATCCATGTTTCATCTTCTGTCGTAGAATATAACGAGTAAAACAGGTGACTAATTCAGTTATCATTCGTAAACACTGCCGTACCTGTGATATCAATATTTAAATAACGTGAAACTCGATACTTAATACTATGTAAGAGTCTGATTAGATTCGAAAAGTTGAAGACTAGTTGGATTGGAGAAAAAAAATTCCTTTATGTATTCAAGCTTTGTGAGTTAGGACGTTCAGAGATTCAATCAAGTCCGCATAGTTGATTCTCAAAATCATTGAAACAGCAGTCTGAACTTAGTAGGATCCACTGATCACGAAATTGTTGGCTATCTACTCGTTGTCTGATGATAAATATGAATCATCCTACCTACTACAGTGCTATCCGAATATGTTTGCATGCAAATTACGTACAGCATCTAAACGTGGGACAGTGTGTAGGTAAGGAAATCTGGTTTTGTGCTGGTATTGCATCTCATGCAAAATACAATAAAATTGTTCTGGCATAGCAAATGGCTTTGATGACCTCAGCGATAAAGAAAAAAGTCGACTAGACCTATCTTCAATCGCTACCGTCGTGAATGTCTTCCCCTCCCCCCACCACCCGTTACTTTATGGCTCGATTTGCCTGCTCAGCTTCGTTGCTCAATCGTAACTCTCGTCCGAGCGATTCCCACAAAAACGGGTCCGTTTTGTGACCATCAACACCCCCCAGCCCAGTCGTATAACTTATTCAAATGAGTGAACCGGTGTGATACTCAATTTCTATTAGCCCCATGGGGTTAGAAAAATCACTATAGAGTGATTTGTGATTTGAGAAATTTTCGGAGCCTACAATGGTTCTTTCCTCATCGAAGTGAGGAACAATAAACAATCAATATCGATAAGTGCTGATTTGTTTGGCCAGGAGGTGTTCTGAGGGGACAGACCTCGATACCATTTCTCGCAAGTTAACTTATGACCCCACTTTGGGGTTTGAGTTAAGGGATTGATTATATCGTGATGAGGTTATACGAAGAAATCAAGTGATTGTGGATTGTTGTAATTTCCAATCAATTGTAACTAAGTTTCAACGCACACTGTTTTCATGGATTTGTTATTTTTTACGGCAGCTATTTTCTTTCCGGAGTGTGGAGAGAGTTACTGACAATCACAATTGAGACATTTCTCGTTCAATGGATGATGGAAAAAAGCCCAATTTGCCGAAATCAACGACGATCAGACACAAGAGTAAATAGCAGGTACGATTCACTTTGGGGATTGGAGGCGTTTCAACGAGTGCATCCGTCCCCAACCTAAAATTGGCGTGGAAGCCGCCCTTTTCAGCTCCGATAAAAGATAACAACTTCCTCCGGTGGACGTCAACCGTGTTAAAGGACCTCAAAAGGTTCTGGGCGAGGAGAAAGGCATTGACTGATTCGATACGTGATCGTCATATGCGGGGAACTTCAGCTTCGTCGGGTGGCGATCGTCTCAAATGACGAGAAGCTTGGTGTGAGGTCGCTCTAAAGAAGAGGAGAAGCTGGTTTGTTATGAAAAACGGCAGTATGATCAGGATAATAATATTAAATGGAGTAGTAACGTTTCTGGCTACAACTAATATGTCGTTCTTTCTCTTCACATTCAGGCATTTCAGGTTTATTATAAGATTCATGAAGATTGATTTCGTACTTTTGAGCCTCTATATATTTCTGAGACAATAGAAAACAAAAACGCTGCAAATCATTGCTCAAAGGTTTATTATTTTCTGTATAGATCATCCTTCTGTATAGATCACTGGTTCTCCATCAATAGCACCTACCACCATCTGTATTCTCCCTTGACCTTCCCTCTCAAATTTCAGCTCCTGCGTTCAATAGGATTGAAAATGGCTTCGGAGCTCACTCAGCTGATCAGTGATCAGAAGAGTGAAGAAGATCTCCTCGAATGCTGGAGACGCCTGGAAGAGCACTTCCATTCAATAGGATTGAAAATGGCTTTCGAGCTCACTCAGCTGATCAGTGATGTGAGGAGTGAAGAAGATCTCCTCGAATGCTGGAGACGCCTGGAAGAGCACCTCCATTCAATAGGATTGAAAATGGCTTTGGATCTCACTCAGCTGATCAGTGATGTGAGGAGTGAAGAAGATATCCTCGAATGCTGGAGACGCCTGGAAGAGCACTTCCATTCAATAGCATTGAAAATGGCTGCGGAGCTCACTCAGCTGATCAGTGATCTGATCAGTGAGCAATGATTTGCAGCGTTTTTTACCTACAAACATTGTTTTACCTACCAACTTTTTTTTACCTACCAACTTTTTTTTACCTACCAGCTAGGTACTACCTACCACACTATTATGGCTTCACACCTTCACAATCAAGTTTATTAGAAAGAACTAAACGAAGAAGATCTCCTCGAATGCTGGAGACGCCTGGAAGAGCACTTCCATTCAATAGGATTGAAAATGGCTTTCGAGCTCACTCAGCTGATCAGTGATGTGAGGAGTGAAGAAGATCTCCTCGAATGCTGGAGACGCCTGGAAGAGCACCTCCATTCAATAGGATTGAAAATGGCTTTGGAGCTCACTCACCTGATCAGTGATGTGAGGAGTGAAGAAGATATCCTCGAATGCTGGAGACGCCTGGAAGAGCACTTCCATTCAATAGGAGTAAAAAAGGCTCTGGAGCTCACTCAGCTGATCAGTGATCTGATCAGTGAGCAATGATTTGCAGCGTTTTTTACCTACAAACATTGTTTTACCTACCAATTTTTTTTACCTACCACACCTACCTATTGGTAGGTACTACCTACCACACTATAATGGCTTCACACCTTCACAATCAAGTTTATTAGAAAGAACTAAACGCTTCACACTCGATTCGAAAAATAGAAAGCTTGATATGGAAATTTGATTACTGGTTACGCAGAAGGCAAAACTGTATACAAATCGAAGAAATGAACAGCGATCGCATTTTAGTCAGATAAAATTTGAACGGCGATTAGACTTCTTTTGCGATTCACACTCATGATTCTGTTTTATCGAAGGAAAACCTTCAAGTACTCGTAGGGACCGAACGGTTTGTCCTACAGAGCTCCGGGTGGTCTCAAAATTTTTTAAAAATTCTGTACTATTTAAAATTGGTGGAAAAACGATACCTTTATTTTGAGAGTTTTCGAGCTAGGGCACTCTTGAAAATTTCAACCCTTAATTTTCACCCCTTAGAAGTGACCTACATCAACCAAAAGCTTCGCGGCACAACTAGACCCCAAATGGAGCCCATATACCAAATTTGAACCAAATCGGTCCAGTGTTGCTAAGAAAAGTGCCGCGTACGGCGTACGGCGGACGGCGTACGGCGGACGGACGGAAATTTTTTATTCGATTTTCGGATTCTACGTACCTTGAAACGTAAAACATCAAATTTTGAGGGGGGGTTAAAATTTGTTTTTTCTTGCTCGATTCCAAAGGCTTATTATTGAAAATAATAAACCAAAAAGGGGGAAAAACACACAAAAAAAAACCAAAACACTCACCAAGCACAACAAACCAAATTATAGAAGTAGCTATTTACCTATGTAACTTATGTTGAGGTCTTAGGAGAGGTCAGGTTGGTAAACCTTTCGTCCAACTACCCTACAAAGCAAGCCCGCCGATATTCTCGGACAATATTTACTTCTACATTTCCCAAACACTAAGCACGGGCTCAGCATAGCCGCGGAGTTTCCAATATCCGGAGAATATTGTTTTTTTTTCGTGCGTTCTTTTTATTACCCAACAAAATCCTTCTATCAGCTCAACCAGGATCGTATGTCAATTCTTTTCCACGAACATCATGAATTTATACTGCAATAAGTAAATTTTTCACATGCATTTTTAGCTTTAAAACAGGTGACATTCGAGTCATAACATGAGCTTCAATTGGGTAAAGCTTATTTTGCTTTTGAAACGGGTTTAACTTTCAAAATTAAAAAAAAAGATTCCTCCCACGTTCCCAATTTGCAACGTTTTAGACCTCCTTGAAAAATCTTAGTTTCCATTCTGAGTGTTTTACGGGTTTGCAATTACTTGTAAAGAAAATAGCTTACAGTGACATTTTAAGAAATTGTGCAGGTACATGGATTTACAAATTGCCTATGAATTTCTCCTAAATTGAGATAAACCTAACTACCTCCCAAGCTCCTCCCAAATCGGATTGCTAGGAGAAAGTTTCAGTTCATGTTTGTGCATGAGCAGATGCAATCATCAATCCGGAAACTTGACAGATTGAAATTTATTATGGAGCATTTAGAGGCTAATTCACCCAATTCTCTTAAATTATATTCGTATTTTTGTCGATTACAATTAATAGCGGAAACACAGACCACACGGAATAAAATTGGTTTGAGAAGGTCTGAAATGATTCTGCACGCCAAATTCTCCGAGCTCGGAAATGAAAAATTAAAAATGTATCCTGTTCGAAAATAATGACCAAAAACTTGATGTTATTACGACATGATTTATTGATACCTATACCTAACGGTTAATTTATTTCAGTAAGGCCAGAAAACGTGGAGCTGATAAAAAAAACAGCAAATTATTTTACAACGGTTCAATATTTTACTGAATATATCACACTCGGTTAGTCGGCTTTTCCATCAACACTATCTTCTAGGAAAAGCATCGCTATCTCAAAGTTATGGGCCACCATTACGAAATTTGATTCTTGTTTGCCAAGGGAGCACAACTGAGAACAACTGTTGTTCACTGTTACAGTTTCGTGTTACACGAAACTCCATTCAGAGAAACAAACAACAATCGCATTTGATCAGCTGAAATTTGAACGGAGATTAAGCCAATTTCCTTCAGTGAATACTATTCACTGAATTCTTTTGCAATTCACATTGGGTGTTTCCAATCCATCATTGTACGTCCAAACCTCAAGTCATCATAGGTTGCGAACGGTTTCACCTAGAGAGTTCTGAATTCGTTCGATTCTAAAAAAAAAATATTCCATTTGAATTGGTGGAAAAAAAACCTTTATTTTGAGAACTCCACAACTAGGGTGTTTTAGTTAAAGTACTCTTAGGAAGCGAACGGTTTGTCCTGCAGAACTCCGGGTAGTCTCAAGAAATTTCAAAAATTCAATATTATTTAAATTTTGTGAAATTCCCTTCATTTCGAGAGTTTTCCAGTTAGGGCACTCTTGAAAATTTCAACCCTTCATTTTCACCTCTTAGAAGTGACTGACATCAACCAAAAGCTTCGCGGCACAACTATACCCCAAATGGAGCCCACATACTAAATTTGAATCAAATCGGTCCAGGGTTGCTAAGAAAAGTGCCGCGTACGGTGTACGGCGTACGGCGGATAGAATGAAATTTTTTCATTAGATTTTCTGATTCTACGTACCTTGAAACGTAAAACATCAAATTTTGAGGGGTGGGAGGAGGTGTTACAATTTTTTTGCTCGATTCCAAAGGCTTATTATTGAAAATAATAAACCAAAAATGTGTTTTTATGGAGCTTTTTTTACATCATGATTTTACTTGACTTTATTTTATTTAACAGAGAGTAATTTGTTTTTATTGTATACTAAAGTAATTTTAACTGGTTTATTTTGGTTTGAGGGTTGTTAAATAAATACTGGTACGTGAACGGTAGAACACACTAATAGCTGTGGGGTGGAACACTAACTGTAAAGTCATGTTCCCTAATTTATCCTTGGATACCTAATGGATCGAACCCTTTGGGGGTGCACAAACAATGTTCACGGGTTCTGGTGGCCTACCATAATATTTTACCCTTCTCGCGGGCGTTGTCAAGCGGATAAGCCGCACAGGTTTGTTTCCCAAGGGTAACAAGTTCCCTTCAGTGTGCCGGAGTCGATCTTTCCGTGAGTCCCCTAAATACGAACGAGAAAATACTTACTTTGCTTAGTCATGGAACATCGTCTATCTTATGTTGTTATCTATAAGTGAATTTTACTCCACTAATAAATACCGGATGACAGTATTACCTACAGTTATTACAAAGATTCAGTAGATTTTTATGAGTGAATTTTTGCTCGCTGATGCCCTATACATTTGTCACTACTCAAGTCTCGATGAAAATTCTCCGAGAAATGGAAGTTCATTGAAAATCGGATAAATACGTTAGAGATCAACAACCAAAAGAGGGGGTCAGCTGTGACCGAGCGAGCTACGGCGCGTGCCTCTGGGGACTAGACTCGAACTGGTTGCAGGGGCTGTGAGTTCGGGTTTCGCCTTGGGAGCATATTTTCCCCCTCGTCCCAACCCAGGGCGGTGAGGCCAATGAGTAGCCATGAGCAAAATCATCAAAACAAATCCTGATCTTCCCTTAGGAAGACAGCTGATGACGTCCGCGACGCCAGGAATGGCAGTCGGACGAAAATACAACCTGGAATGGTTTATCTTACTTTACTTTTTATTTTTATTTTTATTTTTTTGCTCAACAACCAGAAAAACAACCAACCACTGGAAGACCAAGAAAGTAGCAGGATACCGTTATTTGGACATATCGACTGGGCGGGCGATTTTGTGACTCTACGAAACCTTATAGGAAACGTTGAATCTTACCCTTAAACACCTTGGCCCTTCAGAAATTTCTGAGGCTTCTATCCCAAGTTAAAAGGTCCTCGAGGAATCGATCGCCAATCAACTTCCACGAAAGTTGGACCGTTACACTGTGCTATCGTATAAATTTATTTTCAATCCCTTTCCCTTTCCCATTCTGCACTCTTTTCATTCATATGGATTCTGTAACCAGGGAGAGAGAGAGAGAGGGTTATTCAGCAAGCGAGAGAGAGTGGGAGTGGGAGGGAGAGAGAGACAGAGACAGCGAACAAAGTCTTTGTTTTATTCATACACCTATTTTTCCTGAAAGGTGGCTTTGACGTGTTGGTAAAATGTACGATTTAAAAAAAAATCTCAATCAAGCAAGGTAGGTATATTGAACAAGGGAACTTGGTTGAGTCAAATTTTCTTAAGCATTGTAGAGCCATCAGAGAATTATACCGAATAATAAATTGAGGAGATACTCTGAGGGACAAATTAGCAGAGATATACACACGCACAGGGACATAGAGAGACAAAGAGATGTACACCAGTATTGAAGAGTCAAGTTCCCTGGGACCCCTTACGTTGAAGTTCCTATCCCTTAAATTAGGCAAAGAATCTTCTGCAAATGAATCTTCTGCGATTGTCACTATTTATTTATTTTTTACCTCCCAACCATAGGTACCTACTACCTACCTACTAGGTCATTTTTGAAAATTTCAACCATTCATTTCCATTTGGTTGGTGGTTGGGGTTGAAATGTACAAAAATGCCCTAGTAGGTAGGTACTAGGTACCTGTGGTTGGTAGGTAAAAAATAAATAAATAGTGAAGTTGGCAAATCTGTGATCTTTGCAGAAGAGTGTTTCATACAGGAAAATAATAAACCTTTGTGAAATCATTTGCAGCGTTTTTTTTTTTGTTTTTTACCTACCGACTTTTTTTTACTTACCAACCATTGGTAGGTACTACCTACCACTTCATACTGCCTTCACACCTTCACAATCAAGTTTATTAGGAAGAACTAAACACTTCACACTCGATTCGAAAAATAGGGATGGAGGGAGCTGATTACTGGTTGCTAAGGGAGCAAAATTGTGATTCTGTTTTATCGAAGGAAAACCCTCAAGTTAGGGATGGGTATCGTTATAAAAGTATCGATATTTTGTATCGATACTGTATCGTATCCGAGTATCGATATCCCAAGTATCGTTGGGCATGAGTATCGATATTTTAAAATATCGAGTATCGATACTTTAGTGTCACAAACTATCAATATCATCTAATTTTCTCAAGAAAAATAATTTTTTCAACAACTTTTATTCATTTTTCACTATTAAGAGTCCAAGCAGAGTGAATTTTTCCATGATATAAACGTTATTTGTGCAACCAAAGAGTAATGACCCAAAAGCCTCTCTACTTTCTTCATTTTTAGCTATTATGTTGAATTTTCCCCGAGAACAGTATCGATATTCGATATTTAGAAATATCGGATCCACAGTATCGATATCCAAAAATATCGGATAGTGCAGTATCGATACCAAAATATCGAGTAGCGGTACGAAAGTATCGATATTTTGAAATATCGAGTATCGATACCCATCCCTACCTCAAGTACTCATAGGGAGCGAACGGTTTGTCCTGAAGAGCGCCGGGTGGTCTCAAAAATTTTAAAAATTCAATGCTATTTAAAATTGGTGGAAAAATAGAAAGAATAGAGCTAGGACACTCTCGAAAATTTCAACCCATAATTTTCAACCCTTAGAAGTGACTGACATCAACCAAAAGCTTCGCGGCACAACTAGACCCCAAATAGAGCCCATGTACAAAATTTGAACCAAATCGGTCTAGGGTTGCTAAGAAAAGTGCCGCGTACGACGGACAGACGGAAAATGTTTTATTCGATTTTCGGATTCTACGTACTTACGTAGAAATGTAAAATATCAAATTTTGAGGGGGGGTTGAAATTTTTTCTTGGTCGATTCCAATGGCTTATCATTTGAAATGATAAACCAAAACTGATTTGAGTATCGTTAACATTATTGGTTCAGAAATGGTACTCGAATTAAGTTCGAATACCAATGTTAAATGCATGAGATAAATGAGATAAATGATGATAAATGAGATAAATTCGGACTGTAGGTTCCATCGTATTATAACTTTTGGTTCACAATTTGGTATCAGTACGTATCTACCACACAGCCAATGTAGTTTTAGATCACAACAGTCAAAAACTCTCTTGGCGATCGGAAGAATGTTAGTATAAATATAGAGTCGTAAAAAGGAGAGTCGGAGTCCTCAGTTCTCTTCTCAATGCTGCATTTCAACATACCTGCCGGGCCGAATGGACTGTCGGTCCAGAGAATCTATCCAGAGCATGTACCCATCTCCCAAATTGTGAAGATTATCACTCCTCTACCACTCTCTCATAGTTTGGTGGAAATAAGTAGACAAACGCTGTTCACAGTGTTGATAAAAAAGGAGTTGGGAGCCGACCCTGACAGTTACTAAAGCAGAAATGTTTCCAAAAATAGAGAACCCGCAGAAAATAAATGATAAGGAAGAGAGATATTATCACGAATGTGAACAGATTAAAAGGAAAAAGTAGCTCTTGTTATGTGTGGCTCCAACCTTTTTTCCCCTTTTCTTTCCTTTTTTTCCTCAGCGTTACTCGCAGGAGATAGCACAAAAGTCCATAGTTTTATCTCCAACTTCCCAACCAAGCTTCCCGTCAATTCTGTCGCATCTTTCAGTGGTTACATTTTTTAGGCTCCTCTTGAAAATGTTTTTCGTGGTTCACTGAGAAAGTTTCGATTTTTCAGCCAATTTCAACTATTTACTCGTAATGCGAATCGTATCTGGTTTTATTAATTTGCTAAATTCTGAATTACCTACTAACTACCTAGATAAATATCTAATCAGACCAAAATTAAATTTTTGTGGGTATTTTAGAAATTTGAAATAAAGGAAAAAAATTAGGACATTTGAATTAAACGGGATAGAAACAGTATAATTGTGTGTGTAACAAGGATTTCATGTTTTCTCATGAAGGCTGCGATCTATCTGGGTGGAAATGTAATTCATGAAGTACCATAATACTCATGGTCACCATTTAGTTGAACGTTGCCCACTATCTAACTCAAACTACTTTTTTTCTCTCCACCTCAGATATTTTTGGCAATCATTTGATTGTTTAGACCGTTTTTTTAATAATTTAATTATAAGAATAAATTACAAAACTTTCTGTGGTTGATCATTATCAAGATCAGGAATGTATTTTGAAAAAAATTATTATCAATCAATCAATTACTATCACTCCGCTCACTGTTGATTTCATCACAACATTTTCTTCTGAATCGAAATATGACTAAATTCATTTACTTTGAAGCGCCCTAACAACAGAAAAAATCTTGCGGTAATTCACTAAAGGCGTACCCCCTCACTTATTTACGTATGCCTACAACTATCGCATGATTGTTTCTCGAAAAGTGTACCTACCTACTGAAAAATATCGACTCGATCTCCACTTTCAAGAAACAACACAAAAGTAATCAATAAACATGTTTTAAAAAAAATGTGTTGCACCTGCTACAAAAAACCATATGTCCTCGACAGCGTTCCAAGAAGAAAGCGAGTGGAGCCAAACGTCAAAACATTTACGACCGTGTGGAAATTGAAAAGCGAAATAAACAGTCCAGCCCTGTTTAAAAAAAACAAGGCAAGAACAAAAGTGTCAACTAAGCGAGAAGAAGAAGAGAGTTTTGACGGTATAAAGTTTCATCCACTCCTCTTCCCACAGGCTTTCATTTTATTGCTAAAACACAAGTCCCCAAGTCCGTATCAGGTGTCGGCAGTGCGGTCCGGGGTAAGTGATGAGTTTTTTCTTTCGGTAAAGGGTATACTGAAGGTTGAGAGCTCGGTAAGGTGAAGGGGAAGAGCAAGGTATTTGGTTGAAGAATAAAGAACATTAAAAAAGCTTAGTTGGTCTCAAGACAACCGATAAACAGGTAAAATGCTCCACTCTGTTGTTCGGTAATACGCCTCTCCCTATTCCTCCTAAATCCACTGATCCTTTTCCTCTAAGCCCAAAAAGAGCGTAAACGAGTGGTAAGGACAGCAACCGTAGTGATACTTTTTTGAAGCTAGGTACATGACAAAAATCAGGGCACAAACAGGATTTTGTTCCCAAGAATATGATATAATATTCGGAGTGAAACTGACTTGGTAAAACTGAATTGATATTATGGAAAATGTTAGGAGAGAAAGCGACAAAAACTATATCGAATCTAGTTGTAAAACATTAAATTATAAAAGTTATTAATTGAACTGTAAGGTTCATAATGAATCATAATTCATTTAAAAGGAACAAATTTCATGAATATGAAAGCGAGAAATCGATGCAAGTAACAAGACAGATTTAACAAAATTTCGGGTGTTCGTGGTCCACCCCCCTCACCACACTCCGACCAATCGAAAGAAATTGCTGGCTACCGACTTCAATGAATCAAAATACCCAACGTAGGTATCACACTAACCAGTGTTTCAGAATATCCGTTGCATCCTAATGTTGAATAAAACAAAAACCAAAGTACTAAAATATCCAATTTATCAAATTATCAAAATAGATGTCTGATTTGATTTATCAAATATGAATATAGATGTGTGACGTATCAGGATATCTATCGTACCGAAATTTCCAATGCATCGAATTGTCCAACGTACCAAAATATCCAATATAATCAAAATAACCAACGTATCAAGATATCCAATAGGTATATAAAAACGTCCAACGTATCAAAATGTCCAATTCATCAAAATAAATAACGTATTTTATTAAGTTATTAAATTAATTATTTATTTATTATTATACGTTATTGATAAACGTTATTAAAAAAATATTAACAAAAAATGTATCATCACGTTAAATATCATACGTTAAAAATATCAATTTTATCAAAATACACAACTTATTAAACTATTTAGTTAAATGCAAGCATAATGATGATTCCTCATTGATTTAATCACAGTTTGATCAGCAGGCACCTCGACAAAAAACTCCATGTTGTTTGTCCATTTGGAAAAACTGTAGGTAACTGGATTTGGCTGGATTTCCATGACCGAGGAACTAAGAAACTTCTTCTCTTTATAATATAAAAAGAAAATATAAAGAAAGAAAATATAAAAGAAAATATATATTATATATTTATAGGTAGGTAGGTATATTTATATATATATTTAGGGATTTAAAACATGAAAACTATAGGGCGGAAATGTTTCCATTCATTCACGAAATTTAATAGTCGGGCAATCAGAACTGATTAAAACGTGTTTATGAGTCATCTACCTAATAAAATAGATAGAATGAAGCTGTCGCTCGTTTATGATAATGAAATCCAATCTTTCATGAATTATACCTCTTTGATACAATAATTCCCATCCCATTGAATGTAGGATTAGCTCCTTCGTTTCAATACATTCCGAACACTGTGGGTAGAATAGTATTGAATATTAATCCCCGCCTTTGATCGGACAATCAGTAAGTAATCCGTGTACAATTACAGCTTAGGCAAAACCGAAAACCAGCTTTTCGAATTCACTCGAGCGCGTTTGGCTCTCTCGTTTCTCTGAATATCGACGAATTATCGTCATTATTTCGAGGCTCTACTAGCGTTAAAAGAGACGTGCTGTGGGTAAAGGTGTTTGGGAGCTGAGCCAAAAGCTGTACATAAAACCTGGATAGCCCAGGGAGGTGTAGATGGGTGTGCATGGATCGAACAAGAAATGGAGTTAAGTGGAGCTTGATATAACTGAACATTTGCGCTGGATATCAACGCATTTGAGAGATGTAGGGTTCATTCAGACGAGTTTAATGGGGGATTTCAGCACCACTATTCTTTTTATACGGCATCTAAATTCTATGGTTCGTGGATGGCCAGATATGTAATAAAAAGTTGAAAACGGTTACTGGAACAAATTAAAATTATAATAATAAAAATTTCGGACATTAGGAGGCCCAGAAAGCGAGCGGAAAGCAATAAAATATTTTTGAATTTCTAAATGGAAATTTCTAAATGTGTGTAACTGTTTCCTATGCAACGGGTTTCCTAAAATGTTATACGAGTATAAATACATGAGTAATTGTTAGTTATGGTGCACGCAGTTACCCGTCTTTGTAACAAGGTGCAAGGAGTACCTACCTAGATGTACACAGCTTCTTGACTCTTCTCTATGATTCTCAATTATAATTATGATTCGAGTGATAAAAAATTCACAAACAGTTACTCTCAACTGGTGCCTTGATAAAAAAATTCAGATTCTGGTTGCTAAGGAAGCCCAACTAAGTAATATGGAATAAGATAAAACACATAAGAGAAACGGG